>CM064329.1:75074550-75282050 GCA_032595735.1 Pelochelys cantorii
ATGACTGCAGAATTAGCCTTGCTTTAATTCTCACTAAAATTCACAGCTCCTGACGAGGAAATGGGAAAAAGAAATTTCCTTACACATTTTCTTTTCATTTCATGTGCAGATTATACATATTCTGCTTCCATTAACAAGAAGGAGATTGTGCTTTATGCAGCTCTATATTTAAGGGCAAAAGACCAAGCAGATGACAAGAGTGACCCCTCTCTTGTCTTATGATCACTGCCAGTTTGACATGACACTAATTAGACTGCCTTAATCTAAACCCAGTTAGTTCTGCATGCTTGCAGCAAAACCATTGTAAACCCGAACATGAATTGCCTTGGGCCTTTGTCTTCGTAAAACACACACACACGTACACACACACACTTTATCTTTCATAATCCTATCCAAATATTCTTAATGTATGAGGGTACTACATATACTAATCTTAATTTTGTCCTTCTAAAATTGTCTTTCATTCTTACTGTACAATGTTATATGTATATGCACTATAATATGGGTGTCAGGGTAGCTCTAAGAATCTTTCATAGTTCATTAAAAAAAAGCTTTTAGATTAAGCTTTGAAGCTGTGGTTGAATCTATATACAAATTACATTTAATACAATGGTGAAATCTGACTGCAGAAAGGTTGCATACAACATATGCAAAATAATTTAAATTTAAATTGTAAAAATCTATTGTTCAGAAAAAAATGCCGTGTGAAAATACTTGAATTAAAAATATTTTCAGTCTCTTAGTTCTTAATCAAGTAAAAAACCTAATCGAACACTATTTAAAATATTTACAATATAAAATTCCAATTTCAAGAAAAGCAAAAGGTGGTTACAGAATAAAAATAAACTAATTTTGTGAACAAATAAGGTGTTCAAAAAAGGAGGTTAATTATCAACAATCAGTCCCTAGAATTTCTGTGAGTGTTTCTGTTTCAACTCACTGGCTGTATTTTAACAGATACAAGCATGTAGTGCACATATTTTTAATTAAGCAAGTACACTGCCAATAAAATAGCATATACCACTATTAAAGAAAAAGCGTATCTATATCTGTGTCATTGCTTTACTGTTACATTCACTTTGTACTGTTCTTCCTTTGTTGTTCTGTCTTCTGGTATTTGGTCATTTTTGAAAATAATTTTTTAAAATGTAATAAGCAAAGCTTATTGGTGCATCCCTTCACCAAGTAATCAAATTAATGTTATAGCATCCAACTTCTGAAATGTTCATGCCAGATAAAGGATTAATTATTGCTTCCTCCTCCTCCTCATCATCATCATTTTCTGTCCATCCCAGAAAGTTTTATTTATATTTTAATCAACAAGTATACCGTCATTTGTAGTCATTCAAGCTATAAACACTTCCACGGATTTTTTTCCCCTTTTTCATTTTGCATAGAGTAGTCGTCAGATGAATAATGGAAAAGTCTCCACTAAGATTCGAGAAGGTGGATTAATGAATATTAAAAGCCTGTAATTTGCTCCAAAACAATATTCTGCACACTTTTTCTAAGTAATTTAAGTAAAAATCAAGCATAAATGGTATATAACATTACCATGAATGGGGCCCTTAGGCTTATTCAACTGAGGCTTGTTTAGCTTGCCAAGCTTAAATATTTTCCGAACTGATCCCAGAACAGAGGAACCTTCATCACAGCACAGCATTTAAAATGATGGATGTGATACATATTTAATACAATAAAATGGCCATTTATATGCCCATACTAGACACCGGGGAAATCCTTGTAGAAAAGATTTCTAACATCGAAAGGGGCCTATTCCCTCATTGATGTTGAAGGGATTTACGTGGATAACTCCCATTAATGTTAATGGGTGTTATGAGCTTATGTCCTCCATGCATCAGTGGGAGAATACACACTTAAGGGTCCACCTCAGCAGCAAGTAGGCTCTACAGGTGTTGAGATGCAGACATTCCAGACTTCTGCTGTTAGTAAAATATTGGGGTCCACAGCCAGAGGCACCACATAATGGCTTCAGTCTATCACATCTTACAAAGTATCTATATTTCTATTCCCTAACCATATATGAATTATTGATTTAGGAATGATCCCAAGAAGCTCCACAGAACAAGCTAATTGAATTTCCTGACTTCAGTTATACCCAGATGGCCCCCATGGCTGGTTAGCTGCTCGGAGCAATGTTGTATAACTAGGCTGTCTTTTGAGCTCAGAATGGCCTTTTTAAAGGGCTACAAAAAAAGATAGTCTACAAGACCCTTGGTCAGATGGAAAAATTAACCCTAATAAGCTACAGGAATATTTTAAATAAATTTTGTGATTGAATGATACATACTGATAACAAAGAAACCCAACTAATTTTGTACATCAGTTCAGATATAGGCCTGTTAACATACGTGTCTGCTATAAATTAGAACTCCTCCTGAAAGGTAAATCTAAAATGCATGAAGGACAGCAAAGTCTAAAATGAGGCAGAGGGAGAAAGCAAAGAAAAAAAACAGCACAGGAACAGAGAGAGAAAGAGAGAGAGAGAACAAGAGTAGGGAGGGGAAGTGATACCACCTAAGGTGACTATCAGTAATCTGAATCTTTCGACAGCATTTAGTGAGATGGGTCTGTAAACCAGCTGGTCACACACTGGTGCACAGGAGTGCCACTGCCATTTAAGATTATGT
This sequence comes from Pelochelys cantorii, assembly GCA_032595735.1. Lineage (NCBI taxonomy): Eukaryota > Metazoa > Chordata > Testudines > Trionychidae > Pelochelys > Pelochelys cantorii. Next base: position 75,077,202 of record CM064329.1, read on the forward strand.
TTAAACAATGCAATTTGAGACATGGAGAGCCTTCTTGAATTGAACTGAAGTCCCACCAGGAAGGAGAATGAAGTATATACTCTTACTCTTCTGTTTATTAGGACCTCATCCAGCTCCTGTTGAAAGGACAGGAGTCTCAAGTGACTTCAGTGGGCTTTGGATCAGGTCTCTACTACACAGCTCTTTGTGACCCAGCTGCTAAGACTGACCATAACAACACTGTTTAACACTTCAAATTTTTCTAAATAATTTGTCTCTCTGTGAAGCTTAGATCCATCATGTGAGATTGCATCTAAGTTAATTTGTGTCATGGTAGGGAAGGCCACAATTGAGCTCTACATTTTCAAGTATAAGAAAATGTGCAAACATATTAAAATATAATCAACATTCTGGGGTTTTTAATTTGCATATAGGGTTATAAGAATTCACTATCAAGGCAGTCCACTTGAAATTGGTATAATAGAGCATCAGATTTTTTTTCCTTTCGTCCATATAACTGTTCTCATTTTGTGTCCTGGCTGAACTACTGTACTGCTACAAAAAATACTCTGAGCTCTTGCTCTGTTGTAGTCAATGGAACTCATCAGAAATGAAGGGCTAAAATTATAATTGAATCTCTTTGTTGACAGGAAGAAAGAAGCTCAAAAAATCTAAAGTCCATGTGCGTTATCTTGATGCAAAAATGATGCACAGATAGTGACTATTGATTTTAACAAATTGAAGAAACCGGAACATGTACTGGAACTTATTTAAATGCTCTAAATTCCAGATAATAGCAGTAGCTGCTAACTCTGCAGAATTCTAGAAATGCACCCTGCTGTTTGTACTAATTGGTGGGATATGCAGGCCTTGAGTCAAAGACAATTAATTGTCTCATGAAAATAGCTTGCTTTTGACATCAATATGGACTGCACCCTATATCGCATTAGGGGGGTAATAAGAAGGTGTTATATATTGTCAGGGTAATTATAATTAGGTTATATGTAGCCAAGGTACAGTGCCCTAATACAAGGTGGTGTTATAAAAGAGAGCCTTATAAATGAGACTGTAGGGCATTTAACTAAACAATTGCATGCAGAATAAAAGGCTTACATAAAAGTGTGCCTTATGCAGATGTTAGAAACCTGTGTCTCAAAGAAGACACTATTTTGACCATAATGCATTCTGTCATGTGAGATAAAATGCAGAGAACATTTACATTTCTCCCACTCACTGAGCTTCTACCACACGGTTTGCATTTTTCTCACATCAATAGACATCTTTTTAAACATTATATTCACGTCTGTCTCTCTTGATGGCAAATAAAATTCAATAAATAAAATACTTCATGATAAATGTTAGATTTAAGAAGTGGTTGTGATAGAGTGCAGGTTTTCAAAAGTGATTTGTTAAAAACAAATAATTTAACAAGACGTGTACACAAGCTCAAGATACATTAATATATTGCAGATGATGCACAATAACACAATGACCCAAAAGAGCATTTGCACAGTTTTTCACACTGCTTAACTTACTGCCAAATAAGACAGATATTCAACAGAAATTGGACCCATTGCCTCTGTACCTCAGATCAACATCTGACTACTATAACATCTTGACTTGGTGCATTTCAAACCAGCAGCAATTACAGATAACTTCTATATAACAGGGGACATGTTCATTTCAAAAACATCAAATAGCATGTTGGGATTCAGAATACACATTACACATCATTAAATATTTGTACCTATTTCATACTGCACAGTACATTGTTTTTCATTCACCCAATTTATTACTAAGTTATATTTGTATATTTGATAAATCAATATTTGAAGGAATAGGTACAATGTCAGAAAAATAACTTAGAGAGGACGAGAGTAATCATCACCCTCTAGGTAAGCTGATACGTGGTACATACATACTAGCTCAAAGATGACTTCCTAATATATCATTTTCGTAGTTTGTATTGACATTTTTATTTCTCCATTCACTTGTAACAGACTTCTATCTCCCACTTATTGTGCTTAATCACTAATTTGTGCTTTTATGAAAGTAATCATTGCAACTCTTGTTTTAGAACTTGACTGTCCTCACCTTATTCCACATGTGTATAAACATATTTATGTTTAATGCCTTCAGAAGGAAAGGTTATTTGTTTCTAGCATTTTACTGCATTTATTACAGAAGTGCCTAGAGGCTCAGCTGTGATGGGGACCCATTGTGTTGGTACAAACACATAGTATGAGACAATCCCGGACCCAAAGAGCTTACAATCTAAACTGACAAGACAGACAAAGGGTGGGAGAAAGGGAATATAATTATCTGTATTTTACAGGCAGGGAACTGAAACACAGACAGATTAAGTGACTTCTCAAAGTCACATAGAAGGCCCTGATAGGGACAAGAATTGAATCCAGATCTTCTGAGTCACAGCATTAACCGTAAGACCACCCTTCCTCTCAGTTTTTCATCAAGGTTCCCATCCCCAAAAGGAAAAAAGATTGATTCTCTTTCATAATTATTACAATTTTGAATGTCTTGATTTACTCAGCACTGGTGAGGCTACAGCTAGAGTACTATGTCCAGCTCTGGGCACCACAATTTTGGAAAGTGGACAAACTGTAAAGAGGCAGAGGAGAGCAACAAAAATGACAAATGTTTAGAAAACCTGGCCTATGAGCATAGGTTTAAAAACATAGGCATGTTTAGTCTTGAGGAAAGAAGACAGAGGGGGGTAACTGGATAAGTCTTCCACTATGTAAAGAACTGTCATAAAGAGGATGGTGCTCAATCATCCTCCATGTCTACTGAAGGTAGGAAAAGAAGTAATGGGCTTAATCTGCAGCAATGGAGATTTAGGTTAGATATTAGAAAAAATTTAACTAAAAGGATAACTAAGCTCTGGAATAAGCCTCCAAGAGCATGTCTACACTAGAAAAAAACTTAAAAAACAACAAATAGTCTAGTAGCACCTTAAAGACTAAAAAACATGTAGTTGGTATCATGAGCTTTCATGGGCACAACGCTCCTGATACCATTTACATGTTTTGTTAGTCTTTAAGGAGCTACTAGACTATTTGTTGTTTTTTAAGTTTTTCCTGTTACAGACGAACTCAGCTACCCCTCTGAAGCTCTTGTCTACACTAGGAAATTATTTCAAAATAACTTATTTTCAAATAATAATTCCTGAAATAACTATTTCAAAATAGTGTGTTTGCACTACAGGGAAGCCTCAAAATTTGTCTGATGAAGGCTTTTTTAATGTGGATACATTACCTCAAGCTAGAGCCCCAGAAAGCATTTGGGAGCAATTACTGTGAATGACTCTGGGGAGTAATTATTTTGAAATAGCAGCAGTGGAGCATCCACACTACCACTATTTCAAAAAAAAACTATTTCAAAATAAGTATTATTACTCATGGAAAACAGGAGTTATTATTTCGAAATAACCAACCCCTCATTTCGAAATAACTGGCTTGATAGTTTGGTTGCTTTGCTTGTTATTTCAAAATAAGGGGAGTTATTTCAACATAACTCCCTAGCATAGACCAGGGCCAAGAGAGGTAACGAATTCCTCTTCACTGAAAATTTTTTAAAAACAAGTCAGACTTTTAAAACTTTTAAAAACAAGTCCCTGTCAGGGATAATGTAGGTTTACTTGGTCTTGCCACAACGTGAGGGGCTGGACTTGATGACTTCTCAAGGACCCTTCCAGCCCTACAGTTCTATGATTTTATGTATATTATGCCTTTCCTTCTTAAGTGTTTTAGGGAGTGTGACGTGGAGGGTGGATAATGGGAGTAGAGGCCAATTTACAATTTTAGACAATTATGTCTGACATCTATCTCCATTTATCATATAAGGGCTAAATAGAAAAAATTACTATATAGACCCCCAAACTTGTTTTGGGCATTTAAATGCCCATTTGAGCCCTCCAATATGAAATTAGAACCCTAACTTTGGCGCCCAATTTGAAAACTTGCTTCTGAATGGTCAGATTCTGAAAAGAGCTCAGCACCAAACAGTTCCCATGAAAGCATCCAAATGAAGGCATGCAGATTTTCCATGGCGTTCCGATACTAGTTAAATACTTTACTGGTTGCAGGTTTCCAAAAGAGTGCAACAGCCCACAGCTCCCATGGAGAACTGTGTACCTATTTTCTTCTGAATTTATAGGACAGTTCTCCTTTGACTACAGAGTAAATCTGGCAAGTTCCAAGCTAAGCCAATGTTGCTTGTCAAAGCTGCAGAGGAATGGAAAATATGACAGAACATGTTGCAACTTTAAATGCTGAGAGCAAAAATGTCAGCCACCATAAATTTGAACAGGCTCCTGGATGAAACAGAGGGAAAAGTTGCAGCTTCAAGATACATAGCTACTCTTATCCACTTCTTTCTATCTGTTTGGTAAAGCATTTGATATGGTCTCGCATGATCTTCTTATCAATAAACTAGGGAAATACAACCTAGATGGGGATATTAAAAGGTGGGTGCATAACTGGCTGGATAACCATTCTCAGAGAGTAGTTATTAACGGTTCACAATCATGCTGGAAAGGCATAACAAGTGGCGTTCTGCAGGGGTCTGTTTTGGGACCAGTTCTGTACAATATCTTCATCAATGATTTAGATACTGGCATGGAGAGTACGCTTATTAAGTCTGCAGATGATATCAAGCTAGGAGGTGTTGCAACTGCTTTAGAGGATAGGGTCGTAATTCAAAGTGATCTGGACAAACTAGAGAAATGGTCTGAGGTAAACAGAATGAAGTTAAATAAGGACAAATGCAAAGTACTACACTTAGGAAGGAACAATCAGTTTCACACATACAGAATGGGAAGTGACTGTCTAGGAAGGAGTACTACAGAAAGGGATCTAGGGGTCATAGCGGACCACAAGCTAAATATGAGTCAACAGTGTGACACTGTTGGAAAAAAAAAGCAAACATGATTTTGGGATGCATTAATAGGAGCGTTGTGAGCAAGACACAAGAAGTCATTCTTCTGCTCAACTCTGCACTGATTATGCCTCAGTTGGAGTATTGTGTCCAGCTCTGGGTACAATATTTCAAGAAAGATGTGGAAAAATTGAAGAAGGTCCAGAGAAGAGAGGAAAAACAGATTAAAGGTCTAGAAAACATGACCTATGTAGGAAGACTGAAAGACTTGGGCTTGTTTAGTTTAGAAAAGAGAAAACTGAGAGGGGGCATGATAGCAGTTTTCAAGTATCTAAGAGGGTGTTACAAGGAGGAGGGAGAAAAATTATTCTCCTTGGCCTCTGATAATAGGACAAGAAGCAATGGGCTTAAATTGCAGCAAGGGAGGTTTAGGTTGGACATTGGGGCTATGTCTACACTGCGATCTTCTTCCGGAGAAAGATATGCAAATTGCAAACCACAATTTGCATACCTTTTTCTGCTTTTTTTTCGGAAGAGGCTTTTCCAACATTTGGCCCATCTACACAGGGCCAAATGTGGGAAAAGCCTCCTCTTTCGGAGGAGCCCTTATTCCTCCTAAAATGAGGAAATCTTTCTGTCAGTGTAGTTAAACACTGGAATAAATTGCCTGGGGAGGTTGTGGAATCTCCAACTCTGGAGATATTTCAAAGCAGGTTGGATAAACATCTATCAGGATGATCAGACGGTGCTTGGTCCTGCTGTGAGGGCAGGGGACTGGACTTGATCTCTTGAGGCCCCTTACAGTTTTAGTATTTTATAATTATATGATTCTATGATCTGCTAGTAATGCAAAGTCTTTCCTATGCCTCAGATAGACTACCCTTCCCTATTTGGTATAGAGCGTCTGTCACATCTCTCAAATTGCAATGCAGAATTCTTTATCAACTAGTGAAGATGATCACATCCAAGTGCTTCACATTTGTCACTTGATTTGATCTATGTGCATCTAAATTATAAATTGTTCAGGGGTCAGTCATCCATGGAAGACTTTGGTATGATCTCTTTCAAGAATTAGCTCTACCAGTTTCAAATGTATTGCTTGATTTACTGCTATTCATAATCTTACCATCATTCACTCCAGGACCAAATGACACCAGTAGTCTCACACTTGTTTTTGGAACGTGCTCCCAGTAATCCAAATCCCATGGTTTCAGATGGCACATGTTTAAGACATTTCTCAGGTAGAACTTCTTTTGCTAGCTCACTAAGGACAAGACATTGCATTAGCTTCTTAATATGTATTGCTTTATGCTTGTTGTCTTCCACAGCACTGCCAACCCCAAGAATTCAAAAATCATGGATCAGGCCCCCTGGTTTAAAAACCCTGAGAGATTTTATAAATATTTTTTAAATACCCAAATTTGTTGACTTCTAGTTTCTGAGCCTTGTAGGTGTACTTGATTCATGTCGTGATGCTTTCTACTGAAATTATGAAGGCTAGAAACTTTTTTATGAACTGGAAACACTCTCACCTAATTTCATGGCACTGGTAGCTGGGTTTTTCAGCAAATGGATTGTGCCTTGGCAACACTGCACATGCAGTTTGATTTGACCTGATATACTAAAATAAAATGAGACCTACCTGAAATTTTAAAAAGTAGAGGCAGGGTTGCTGGGAACAATTTGCATAGTGGGGGTACTGAGAGTCAGTGAACCAAACTGTAAATCCTACATGTAATAGAAACCACTTTAAGCCATGTAGTGCTACAACAGCCCCTGCACCTCTAGTTCCAGCACCCGTGAGTAGAGGTAATATTCTAAATGGCTTCAAAGTTCAGCATACAAGCCCATATGCATTTGGATTACGTAAGTTCTAATCAAGAAAATATTTTTAAGAGTAGGAATAGAAAAAGACTCTAAATACTAGAAGAGAGGTGATATATTTTGGTTCCTGAAGTAACATGGCTAAAATAAAAACAAAATCTTTATGCCAAAAAATTATGTGCAGCAGTTATGTTTTAAACTTTAAACCACAGAAAATAATGCTTTCTTCTCAAGAACATACCATCACACAATATTTTACTGTTTTTAATTAGACCATTTTATTTTCTATCTAGACAAAAAAAGTTTGATCTGGACAAAAAAATCTAAGGCATTTCTGAATTACGTTTTTTCTGGTGAAAAATGGCTTAATAATCATAATCTTTGTTTTGGCAGTGGAGTTTATAGGCAATTGCCCAGGCTTATAATTTGTTAATTAAGTTTTAGCTTAATATATTTCCATGTTATTTTAGTTTTTAAATGTTCTATAAACTTCATGTTACTCACAAGAGTTACAGAAAGTAGATACAGCTTTAATATTTAGGAAACGTGCATTGTATATTTAGTAATAATTTTTTTAAGCTCCAATACTAACTCCAATGAGACCATCAGGAGACACATGAAGCTCTGATCAGCATTAGCTACCTGATCAGGGTAGCTACCCCCACTCCCGTTCCAATATATTTTTTTCTGAGCTACCAAATTTTCCCTCATTTAGGACTCCAATCTCATTCATGTCACATGCATGGAAAGGAGGCATTCTGAGCGGCAGCATGTTACCCTGTTCCAAATGTTTCAGAACTCTTCTGCCTGGACCTGGAAGGAAAGGAGCAGGATAAGGCAGAGTAGGGGATTCTGCTGGGGTAGGAGGCAAAAGTTGACACATCATCTTGAGGCTATTGCCATTCTTTCTCTCTCCCTATTGCAAACTCCACTTCATGAGAGATTATGCGGGCATCCATAGTAGAAAGAATTCCCTGAAAGCACAGTCCCTGTGGGAGCTGTGTTCTCTAAGGGTGTGTCTACACAGCAAAGTAATTTCTATTAATATATATCTGGATGATAGCTCTTAGACATATTGATTTGCCTTCCTTTCCAATCTGTGGTACACCGTGTCATATACCAATGATGGTTACACTAACACACATACACTCACTCATAGAGGTTTATAGAATATACTAGAAGATGTAGGACCCCTAGAGTTTTGAAATTTTTTTGTGTAAAATTTCACAATCTTCAAGAGGGCCCTTTCACAGCTACTATTCTAGTTCAGGAGCTAGAACTGAAGCTACTGCCCCTCCGCCCTCACAATCATAAGCACCGAAAAGCACTCTCCATTATGGCTGTCTGGAGTTCTTGCAGAGGGTCCTTCTGCGTACTTCAGTGGCAACATGCACTTTGTTCCCTCCCATCTCCTCCTATTATGAGCTGCTGCTCTGCCATGCCCCTTCCCTTTCCACTAGCCCACTGAGCTGCATTAGTGGTGTGGGATGTCTTTGACTGTCCCCCTTCACTTGGTTGAATTTTGCCCTCTATAAATAAAGGAAAAAGAAAGAAGTATTTTTGTGAAGAAAGAGTTCTGCATACTTGGCAATCACAGACACTGAAATACTCCAATGTGGTGTACTTCTAAGCTGTTTGAAGGTCTTTTTCAATCTGTGAAATCAAAATCATGAGTTCAGTACTGTTGTCTATACTCTGAAGCAACTCCCCACTGATGCCAATGGACGCCAATGGGGAGTTTTACCTGGTTAAGGACTTCCGGATCAGTCTCTATATTTTTATATCTTCAATAACTCTTAATTTGTACAAACTTTTTCAAATTACAAAAATGTCACAGTACTGGAACATAAACAGCTTCATGTTCATATTCACACGATCATATTAAAATATTTTGCACTTTCCTGCAAACACAACTAAAAGCATTAAAAGTCTTCCGACAATTTCTTTGAGACAAAGACATTGCTAGGGAAGCTTTCTACCCCTCCAGATTGTTATGCAAATAGTTAAAATATTGAAATGAATTTAAGAAGTTATACTCTAACACATCAGTCCTGTTATAATTCGGAGACAATGAATAATATATTCCAGACAGAGAGAAGGCAGCTATAGAAGTAAACTAAAATAGGAAAATTACACCCACAAGGCATTTAAATTTAGGAGCTGAATAAATTATCCATACATTAAAACATTCATATATTTCAAAGAAAGCATAAAAAAGTTTTAAAAAATAACTCAGAAAATGTAACAAAAAGCAGCATAATTCCAAACGTGATCAAAGCTAGAGTAGAAATCCATTAAATACAAATTCTTGTTGAACAAAAATTATAAACTATCTTTTTCACAGAGCTATTCTTTTAACAGATATTCACTCAGCAGAGACTCTGCTGTTTCATGAAATATGTTTTAGTCTGATCACTGACATTGCAGCCAGTCAAATTTCCTTTGCATTTTTTCACCTTGTGGTGCAATTATTGTTTTAAAAGGTAGATTCCTTTTCCTGATATTCCCTTAAATAGGTCTCTGTGGCTCTGTGTAGACTGCAGCGCTATCTACACTACCTCTGGTATCCCAAAATAGCTATCCAGCATCTTAACAGCAAGCCCATTACTTCAAAATATAATGGACTTACTATTCCAACGTCCCTGTAAATCTCATTCCACAAGGAGTAAGGGATGTTTCAGAAATGCCAGTTATTTCAAAATTTGGCACTGTGTAGATAGCACCAAATTACAAAATACACTATTTTGAAGTTGACTCGAAATAAGCTACGCAATTTGCTTAGCTCAAATCGCATAGCTTACATCAAGTTGCAGGTACAGAGTAGATGCACTGTAGGATTCAGTTCAGCACACAATGTATTATTCTTCCAGGTCTATTCATTAAAAGTTAGTTATTTAAGCCTATTCCTCTTTTATTTGACGAAGGCCTAAAATTAGCAAACTACTTGACCAGTTTTCATACCACACTTAGAAGCCATTTCCCAGCATGTTTATGTTTTGCTTTTTCTTCATAAAGCCCTATAATTTATTATTGGGCAACTGTCAAATATTCATCATTAACATATGCCCCATCCACTGTTATTGTTTTGATCTTATATTTTCTTTCAGCCTTTAAAAAAAAACTGAACTCTGCTTCATATTTTATTAACATGGTTACAGAATTAGGAAGGGAAGGAATCTTTACTCATGATAGGACTTCAGAGGAGCACTGAAGAGATTCACAAAATCAGAATCAGCCAACTTTGGTTCCATATTCTTTTACACCATCATAAGAAAACAAAGGTCTTTAGGTGAATCCCACCTTGATCATTTGTATTCAGAACATTGTAACTTAGTTCAGGCAGTTCAGTTCTGTGGATCTCTGGTGGTCCACAGATATGGCTGGTTATATGGTGCTGCCTTTTCTTTTCAGCTGTTCAGCTTCATGAAGATTGCTAAAATATATGTAAGCAGGGTCTGAATCAATGCTTCCATTACAGCCAGCTGGAATGGGAAAGAAATCCAGGGTGTGTTTATATTAATGCAGTTTGTCCCTGTTTTGCTTAGATGTGTTAGATATTAAACAGTTAAAATGGTGTTTTGGCCCTTGTAACTGATTTGGCTGTTGTGCAGTCAAAAATTGTGTTAACACTAAGGACAAATTGTGAGAGATGATCAACAATGCTTGCAGTTATTGTGGGAATGCAGAAAAGTCAGACTGTGTTTAACTCAGTTAAAAGGAGAGACCCTGTCAGTGTAAGTACAGTAAGATGGACAGAGACTTGACTTCCAGAGCCCAATAGATTAAGCAGGGGACGGAAATGAGTCAGCAGGCAGCATGCTCTCCAGGCCTGAGCTTTAAGACTGGCTCAACTTGTTTCTCAACTTGTTTCTCCCCACTGTTTCAATGAGAGTTAAAGAAAGGCTCCGTAAGAAGTCTCTTTTAGAATTAAAATGTAGTCCAGTAGATGCTGGAATTTCTTGTGGCTGGATTGTGCTTTGGGCTAAGAGCTGAAATCACTGAGAGCTGAAATCACTAGGTTTGGCCCAGAGCCAAATCCACCACAAGCCAGTGGACAATGGAGAGCCAGTGCCAGAGACCAACGAGCAGGCGAATGGCAAGTGACCAGCAGAGTGGGTCAGATGCCCCCCCCCACACACACACACACAGACTCAGGACAGGAGGTGAACTCTTCAGATACACTTCTGAACTTTAGCCTGCCCTGACCAAGGGCAGCAACTGTGAATGGAGTGCAGAGTGGGGTTGGGCATGTGAAGGGGACATTTACATTACTGGACATGAGAGCTAGAGAGGAAAAGGACATTGCCACGCCTGCTTGAGCTGGGACGTTTACTTGTGGTTTTGGTTATGAAATGTGTTTGTGGTGTTTTCCCAAATTAATGCCATGTTACTTCCCTCCCTTTTTTATTAAATGTTTCTTTTCTACACTCAGACTCTGTGCTTGTGTGTGGGGAAGCACTGCCTCCTAGAGGAGGGGTGTTGTGTGAATTTCCCAGGTTACTGGGTGGGGGCTTGAGCCAATTCTGTGATGGATGGATGGAGAGGAACCCCTAGATATTGAACCTGTCCCTGGCTGCTGCTGGTGCTACCTGGCAGGATGAAAATGTTTAATATATATGTAACCCTTCTATTAGAGCAGATGTTGACACCTTTATTCATGCTGAGTAACACCTTTCTCCACAAGCTATTCCATTGACTTCAGTGGAACTATTGTGAAGAAAGATACTATTCATCATAAGCAAGGATGTCTCACTCTGGCCACTTATTTGTCCTTGTTGCTGTAATCTCCACAGGGATTTGTATGATCACAAATGGAGCGGAGCAGGTCTACACCAAGGATCTCTGAACTAAAATATGGCTCATACTGAAAAAGAGCTTGGAGTATATACATGAACAGGAAGGATTACCCTGGAAACAATCCTTACAGCACAAAGAAGCAAGTCTTTTTTTATTTGCCACACAGTACAGTTTACTTGCTTTAAATTCAACTAATTTATTTTCCTAGCAGTCAACTGAATGAATCAGCTGATGAAAATCAGTCTAGTTCCTGTGGAAGTCAATAGAGCTCTGCTGATTTGTGCCAATTGATCTGGTTCATTATTTATAAAATACTATAAATCAACAAGGAATCTTTTAAATGAGTATGAAAAACATCTGGAGAGCTTTACAAAGTCCAACAATACACCCTTTCCACTCCCCACCCAACTCAGCACATATTTTTTTTGGTATGTCATGGATTAATTCTGAAATATGTTGCTCTTACCCTCTGACAAGGAATGTACTGGGTGACACAGGAATATTTTAAAAGACTCTTTTTTCCTGTGGAAGAAAACATACACACAAGATTAATTAATTATAAAGTCAAAATTACAATCACTAATGACATATATGCCATCAATGTTCTTCTGACATGTATATTGGTATGTCTACACTTGCACCCTATTTCGATAGAGGGATGAAAATGAAGACATTTGAAATTGAAAATGAAGCCAGGATTTAAATATCCCGTGCTTCATTTGTATATTCGTGTTATGGTGCTATTTCGAAATAGCGCTATTTCGAAATAACAGACACTGTTAAGACGTGGTTATTTCGAGAAAAAACCCTTCTCCCGAAATAACCCTTATTCCTCATACAGTGAGGTTTACCAGTTATTTCGAGAGAAGGGTTTTCTCTCAAAATAACTGCATCTTAACAGCGCCTGTTATTTCGAAATAGCGCTATTTCGAAATAGCGCCATAACGCGAATATGCAAATGATGCACAGGATATTTAAATCCTGGATTCATTTGCAATTTCAAATGTCTTCATTTGCATCCCTCACTCAAAAGAGGATGCAAGTGTAGAGATATCCTTGGCTAAACCAGACAGTCTTTTGCCCCAAAGGATGAATTCAGTAATTCCTCATTTAACAGGTGCCTGTTTAACATGTTTTTGTGATAGCACAATTTTTTTTTTAGGGAACGTTTTTTGAATTACACGACCGTCACTGGAATAACATGATTTCCCCAGCCAGCCCGTTGCCGGCAGCTGCGCAGGGCTTCCCACACCTCCCTGCAAAGCGGTGGAGGGCTCGCCGCTCGCCACTCCGTTTCCTGTGCCATTCCCCGCTGACTCCCCCTCGCCGGACGCCTTGCCCCCTCTCCTCCGCCCTCGCTTGCAGGCTGGTGGCCGGGTTTCCCCAGCCGGCCCATTGCCGGTGGCTGCGCAGGGCTTCCCCCGTCTCTCTGCAAAGCGTCGGAGGGTTTGCCACTCGCTGCGCCGTTCCCCAGCGAACCCCCCTCCTAGCTGGACGCAGTGAGGATCCTGGCAGACCCGTCACAGGGGCATACTCCCAACCCAATCCCCCTACCCTCTCCTACCCTTCCCTTCCCCAGAGCCAAACACCTCCCCTCCCTGCTGTAACCCAGTCCCCTTTCTCCCCCAACCTTATGTCCCGGTCCCAACAGACACCACCGCTTGAAACGCAACCCCCACCTTTTCCATTATTTTCAATGGGAAAATTGACCCCGCATAACACGTTTTCACTTAACACGATCATGTTCTGAAACATATCTATAGTGTTAAATGAGGAATTACTGTAGACACAAATCAAATACTAAGAATGGTAACATACTTAAACCTGCAGATAACACGTTAACCTCCCTGGACATTCAGTAATGGATTTAAAAGCAGCCATCCTTCTACAAAAAACTTCCAAACTAGATTACAAAGAGAAACAGCAGAACTACAATTTATTTGCAAATTCAATACAATCAAATTAGGACTGAATAAGGATTTAGAATGGTTATCTCACTACAAAGGCAATTTCCCCTCTCTTGGTATTCACATCTCCCCATTAGCTGCTGTGAGTGAGCCACATCCAGCCTGACTGAATTGGCTTCATTAACACTGGTCTTACATTTGATAAGTCCCTTTTCATATATATATATATATATATATATATATAAAATTCCCTTCTTTTCATATATATATATATATATATGTACCCCTATATATATATATATATGTAATTTCCACTCCAGTTCACCTGATGAAATGGGTTTTACTCATGAAAGCTTATTCCCTAATAAACCTATAATCCAGAGAGAGTCGGTGAATAATACAGTGATTTATGTTCCTTAAACTTATCTGAGCTAGTTGTGTGGAAATTTTTTGTTTTGTTTTGTTTTGTTTTGTTACAGAACAACTGATTAGTAAGGTGAGAAGCTGTTACCTAGATATCATCATTGCTGTTTGGAGCTTCCAAAATGTCGCTTCTTATTCCTTGAGCTTTAGGCCCTGGAGCCTTTGGGGAAATATAATTCAGTAACTAGTTTCACATTTTGTAGCATGCATTGCTGTGAATGGTTAATTTCAAATGTACTGTTTTACTATAATCTGGTCTATACTTGAAATGTTATCCATATAACTATATTGATTAAGGATGTAATTTTTTACCAACACGTAATATCATGTTGGTAAAAAAGTCCTCGTGAGGATGAAGTTATACCGGTATAACCTAAAGGCAGGCCAGGCCAGGTCTATCCTACAGATTTCTGCCGATATAGGAATGTCAGGTCAGGAGTGTGAATATATATTATCTTTGATTGACATAGCCGTACCATCAGAAGCTGTTAACAGAGAAACAGTTACAACAGCAAAATTGCAATAGCTTGTTTCATTTACTGTTTTGCCAGTATAGCTGCCTCGACACTAGGATCACAGAATACTACTATTGCTACACCAGTAAAATAGGCTCTCACAAGGGACCCACACGCAGATAGTGTGCACTGATCTGTTATGAAATTGCTTGGAGGTAAATTCCTCATTTTTCTGGTGGTATTCTTGCTTTCATAACAGGGAGTCAGCTTTCGGATTTTGTTTTCCTGACTTAAATGAACTCAAATGAAGTGAAGAACAAGGCCAATCTGAACTACCCCTAGTTCAAAGCTCAGGACTTGCAGAATTAATTGAGGTTCTTTTGGTCAATAAAAACTGTACTGGATGCTGAACTCCCCTGAGAAAGAAACACCATTCTTCAAAAGCTGTTCTGATTATGAATATCTCCTTGTCTGGTGTTTCATAATTCATTTTTGCTAGGGTGAATTTTCAAAAGTAGTAAGCACAAGGGTGCAGATCTGAGTAGAGTTCAAGTTGCTGCAAGCATACCACCCAGACAGCCAGGTTGTATGCATTTGCTTCCATTACAACTGGATGAGTTGGGCTGGGATGTTGCCAAATTGGGGCTGGTGAAGGTAGACTTGAACTAGTTAAAGGGTACTAGGCTTCTGGTGATGTTTATGAAGGAACCCCCCACTTGTGGGTTGGTTGGTTTGTGATAGGCAATCTTTCTGGCAATTCAGCGGGGAAACTAATGCTTGTCCACCATCGCTTAGAGGTAAACTGGTCTGAAGTGCTGCAGTGAAGGGCATAGTAGGGAATTGCCAGGTCTCTACAAGTTGACAAGACTAGAAGATGCATGAAGGAGTGAGAACTAATCATGGGTCATATTGCTCTATGGAATACTTCGAATTTCATCTGGAAAGGAAGCAAGGGCTTGTCCTAATGCTCCACAGTAATAAAAGAGGGTCAATAGCTGACAACAGTCTTTCACCTCTGTGACTGGGAAATTTATTTATGGCCAGTGGTCGTGAGTGAATAGTTAACTATCTGGAAACCTATCTGGGGTGGGAGGGAGGGAGCCAAGCTAATTCCTGGTGCCTGTTGGCACCTTTTGGTAGCAAGGTCCAGTGCAGGAATTTGTTACAGAGATGTCCAGTTTCATGATTAACCAGAATTGGAAGTGGACTTAGGGAAAGCATCCCCTAAAGGCATGGGGCATGGGGAATGGGGTTGGGACTCCTAACATCAGGTTCAGTGAGGAGGTAACCCCCTTTCTGTAGCTCCTCATACAAAGGAAGGGCAGCAGAGCTCCAGCAATGGACTGGAGATCGGCTGTGAAGGTATGAGGAGTTGATGGCAGCTCTACCAGAGGGAAACGCTTAAGGAAGAAATCACGACCTCCACTGTACTAATTATTACTGAATAGTTCCCAGATGAGTTAAATTAGCAAGATTGCAGGCCACATCTTCTGCATCTTTCTTTTTTCCTACATCCCCATATTCCCCTTCCCATCCAGAAAGAGATACACAGTGTAAGGCACCTTTAAATCAATACAATTGCATCTAAACTCGGAGAGGTATACTGCTTTAGCTATACTAGTACACTTAAAGCAGTACAACTTTCTAGTATAGACAAGGCATTAGAGAATTATTGATCTGAAGGCTGGTGGTGAGTAACCTGGTTTGTCAGAAGCACATGCAAGTTAAAATAAATATTACAGAGGCAGATTTTAAATTTTAATGGTAGAGGATGATTGGTGATTTGTTCTCCTTTACAGCAAAGAATTCAGCTGCCAGAGTACATAAATTTGTTTTCTTTCCCACATTCATTTGAAGGACCTAGAAATATGAGGGAAGGTGTTAGCTTTTATTTTAAAAACAAAGAACCCCCCCCCAAAAAAAGAAGTTTCCAGTTATTTTGCCTATGAATCTATATTTGTAGTAAAGATCTATACTAAGTAATTCCTTGTTTGTATCTTTGTTTCTGATTTTTCCTAAAGATTTTGTACAGTTCGGCCTTTTTATATTCATATCCCAAACACTCACAATGAGATTATGATTTTATGACCTCTCAAGTGCACAAGAGGAAAACATGGCAGTTATTTCAAACATGAGGCAGACACTATATAGGGAGTCAAAAAAATTGTTTAATTTCCCATCCATGCCTTTGAAAGCTGGCACCACTGTATTTTTTAATTGCTTTGTAATTAAACCTCTCTAGTATCATATTATTCTGAAATCAGTCATTTGGAGAAAATATGTAGGACTCTTTGATTGGCCTTTCTGAATCTATTTTTCACAGTTGCAAAGTCCTGGTCAAACAAATTAAATTACTGCGGCAGTATGTAACTAATTTTATGTAAATTAAGGTGTTAATGTTCTGAATCACATTCCTGAAAATGGTCTGTTTTCTCTTGCAGCTTTTCTTCATTAATGATACTATGAATAGGCAAATCTATTAATTAATATCTGCAGGACTAAGTGAATAAAGTGTTGCCCCTTGATCCTTAAAAGAATTACATCTACAGATAGCTTTATGGTCCAGCTACATTTGTCAGTAGCCCACCCAAATAAATCAATATGTTTATCTTGATACAAACAAGAGTAAGCTGATATGAATTCAGGTTCTTATACAGTTGGTGAGCTATGCAAATTAGTGGTCATGAGTTGGGTATTTGACTATTGTTAAATTTTAACTCCTATTTGTGTCAAGCCCTTAATACAAGCAAAACTGACACTTCAGCTTAGCAAGAAGAAAATAATGGCAATTTAATAGAACCAAACTAAGCACAATTTACAGTCATAATCTTTCTGGGGACAGGAAATTATGAAATGGTCTTGTTACTTAACAGAACAAAAATAATGTAAGAAAAAATAAAATAAAAACACAGGTGAAAGAGGCAAACAGGATTTTTTTTTAAATTAGAATGGAAAATGTTAGTAACTATTCAGAATAAATTTGTGACTTTCTGCGAAGTGAGAGTCCTAGAAAGCTGCATAGAATATGAGCTTCATAGCAGCCAATCTAGCAAGAAAGAAGGCTATATGCCTTGGAAAATCACCACCAAAACAAAAGTAACTCCATGGTCACATTTTGTAGAGTTGCTTGTATCTTATGAATGTACGTGCCCAGTTCCTGACTGCCATTGCCCTCACCTTTTCCTCATCTCGCAGAAGCGGATTTGTAGAAACCACAAGTTTCTGTCTTGCACCACTTCAGAAGGGAAAAAGTGGACAAGTCCAAAGAGGTTCTGTTTTATTGAAGTTGGAGATGTCATGAGATAATAATAACAAATCATAGTGTGTCATTTTTCTAACACTGAACAAGGGACTTTACTGGAACAAAGGAAAACAGCTTCACTATATGTTTGTAAGAACTCTTTATCTAGAACTCTTCTGCAGCTTCCGCCTGGCTGACTTTCTGCTGCAGATTCAAAGGAACAGTTCAGGTGTTGTATGGGATAGCTTTTCCTACCCACTCCATCACTGAGATAAAGAGTTTTTAACCTTCGATTTATGGTAGAAACTGATGTTTTGAGGTACCTTTCCTCCTCCAATTGTCTTGGTCTCATAGGGCTTGATCTTCCTTTGGTTGAAGTAAATCAAAGATTAGCCCTTGACTTCAACATGAGCATATTTGGCTTTCTCTATAGCCATTTTCCTCAGTGGACATCATAACGCTGTCTACTCAACATTGTCAATTTGTATGGTATTTATTGGTTTTCTTAGATCCCCTGCTCCTGGAATCCTATGTCTATGTGAGAACAAAACAATATAAGAACAGCTGTACTGGGTAAGACAAAGGTCCATCTAGCCAGGTATCCTGTCTTCCAACCATTCATCAATTGCTAAGGCCTAATTCATGATCCTTGAGTGCCTGGTGTTGGCAATACTGCAATTATTAATTAGTTAGCTCTCAAAATACGACTATAATGTATATATTATTATATGCATTTTATGGCAAAATGATAGAGATGTTTAGGCCCACAATTTCCAAATGTGTCTGCTGATTTTGGATGCTTAATTTGCAATTTTCAGACATGCTAACCATCTACCTCTCCCATGTACTTCTTGGAGTTTTAGGTACTCACTGTGTGAGGCTGCCAGCTCATGCCAAGATCTCGAGGCCTCAACTGAACATTGACAATAGCTAGAGACCAGTCTGGCTCACCTGTGTATTAGTAATGTTTAAAAAATATATTAGATTTATACAAATGTATATATTGTTTAGGCTTTATGAAACACTTATAAATGGCTGCATGTACAGATTGAACCTCTGTATTCTGGCACTCTCTGGTCTGGCAACATCCATGGTCCAGCATGATTTTAGTTAGCTAGATGTCCACTCATCATGGGGGTGGCCAAGTTTCCTGCAGTCTCATAAAGTTTGTTTTCAGCCACCAGTCCTGGCTTTTGTTCTGTTATTTAGCTCTAATTTACCTACATGTCTTATTAGAGCCTAGTAAGCAGTGGAAGTGCTGGTAATGCTGCTAGGCAATATTGACCTGCAGTGGTTCAGCAAATTCTCTGGTTCAGCACTGGTCAAGTCCCCGGGGTGCCACACTATAGAGGTTCAACACTTAACTTCTAGGCACTGTGCTGGCCAGTGGAACTCAGTCTGGAGTTAGTCTCAGGCTGCCTAATTCAATGCACAAAGAGAGTTTGGTATCTCAGAATAGGAGTCACAGAAACCAACAAGCTGCCTAACTGTACTGGTAAAAAATGTCAAGGAGAGCCCCCAACCTTTAATGGTAGTTCGGCACACATTGCACCACTCTACCTGATTTGAAGCAGAGGTTTGAATGCAAGTCTCCCAGGAAAGCAGGCTAACCACTAGGTTATATGGTGATCTAACCTGTTGAAACTGTTCCCCTTTGTAAAAATGGTTAATTATTCACGAGAGCACTTACAGGAACTTAGATCTCGCACATCCCAGCTGAGTGCCCTAACTTTGCTGTAAAGCCATTCTAACACTTTCTGGCCCAGTAGCTATTGAATTTGATACACAATGTGGAACACCTTAAACATGAGGACTTGAGAGCAGCCTATCCAGAAAACCCACACTCTGATGCTTGCAGAATCCTACCCACTCTGATGCTTGCAGATGTGAGAGACCTGGGTTTAAATCAGGCAGAATGGAAGTCAAACCTCAGTCTCCAACAGCCCCAGTGAGTGCCCTCACTCCCAAACTATTGGGGATGTAACTCCCACCAACACGCATATATCCCTTATCTCTTTGCCTTCAGCTGAATTGTGTAGGTTTGGCATGCACTGGGCATGCCCACTGGATCAGATCCTGCTAGCAAGAGAGGAGGGGGAATATCTAATTATTAATCTCACCATGGTTTAGGCATGAGTTAGTCATCAAGCATCTTGGGGGAAATCAGAACTTAAGCAGTTTTTCACATACCCACTTGCAAAACTTAGGGAACTTCACTGGTAAGGAATATACGTGGCTAGGGAATTTAAGCACCTGCAGGGTTAGGCTGCAGTTGGAGGGGGGGGCTGGAGAATCTCAACAGTATCTAAATAGTGGACTTAATTGCCATCTGAGGCACCAAAACCAGTGGTGTCTTAACAAATGTATCCACAGCGCCTTAACTCAAGATCTCAAAGCCAGTTAGTAATACAGCAGACACTAAAGCCCTGGTTTCCATTCTCCTGCTCTAACCACTATATAAACTGCTTCTTTTACTATTGTAAGCAATATTTAGATTGAAGGTTAGATTCACAGATTGCTATGAATTTTCATGCAAAAAGATGAAGTGGCCTATTTTAAATTCTAAGTGGTAACTCTGGTAAATAAATTTCTCCTAACATGTTAACTTTTGTTCAGAAATCAAGATCTAGGCTCCAGCCACCTTCACAGATCTCTACACTTTAAAAACAAACAAAGAAACAAACCTTTTTTCTGTGAGGAAGAGCAATTGAGCCTTGTGTACACAGTCACTGTAAAGGACCCCACACTTGTTCCAAGATGGAATGTGAAAAAGAGCATCTGGAAAGGTAAAAATAAAATAAACTGAAGAGCAGCCATGAGTGAAAATTCTCCCTTGAAAAATATTATCAGTGTTACTGAAAAAAAGAAGATAATCCAGATTGTAACCACTCCAGTACTAATAGGAATTCTGGAGAACAAGTACAGGGCCTGACAACATGAAGGCTTATCTAGCAGTGAATAAGAGAGGAGGGGTGAGGAGCTCAGGGGTTCAAAAAGCTTTTTATAAAAAGCTAGAGATGAGGACAACAGAAAAACCCAAATCTAAAGACCTGCACATTTTCTTCAAATTTGGCCCTATTTAGCATGTACCATATGAATGTGTAACAGATGATGCATGTGGGTAGTGACAATTGTTTTAGCTCTTCATCTGTAATCTCAAAATATATCTTGTTTGAAATTTAAATGAAGAACAAAACTGTTCTTAAATACAGTTCTTGCTGTGTGTAGCAGGATCTCCCCAAACATGGGTATCAGAACTTGTCCCTATCTCAGTTTCCCCACTACATAAACTGGCAGGAGAGCTCACCAGCAAGTGCACCCATGACACTTGCATGAGAGTCACCACTCCAGGGAGGTGACAATTGTTCAAATACATACACAGCTCCCGGGCAGTCAACAGGATTGCTGGGCCCCTCACCAATGTGTGGTGGGGCTGGCTCCGTGCCCCCAGAAAGGGTGGGGGTTTGTGCGGAAGGGGTGGGTTGGGGCAGTTAGCCCTCAGCTCTTCCTGGAGTGTGCAGTGCGCACCTCCACCAGCCCTCAGAGACAGCTAGAGCTTGTGGTGTGGGTATCTGTAGAGCACGGCAACTCTAAAGAGCCCAGGGTTCTGGCTGCCACTGCCACCACAGTAGTGGCGTGACAGCTGAGAGTCCCAGGCCCGTTGAAATCACCAGGCCCAGTCAGCAGGCCTGCACAGTTCAACATGCCCTGACCATGCTTAACTTTCACATACCTATGTAGAACAGCTGTCACGTAAGAATGTGGAGCGTGACTGCAGAAACCAAAAGTATTGCTCCATTGTGGAAGGCAGGGCTCTGGACTGCTGGGTGAGATCATGGAAGTGTAAAGTGCTGTAGACAGCAGGGTCTGGTTACCACGTAGTACCATGTTTAAATAAAAATTATTTAATTGCTAAGTATAAGTATCCACGTAGGGTTAATACGCATCCAGTTTTCGACTAGTCAACTAGTCAGAAAGGGACCCTGGTGGCTCTGGTCAGCACTGTTGAGCAGGCTGTTAAAAGTCCAGCTGGCAGTGCAGCAAAGCTAAAGAGGACTCCCTGCCTGCCATGCCAGAACCAGTGGCATGCCCTCCCTCAAGCTATGTCTACACTCCAGAGGTTTTTTGGAAAAACAGTAGTTTTTCCAAAAAACCTTCACTTATGTCCATGCTTTAATCGCATTCTTTTGAAAAAAAATCAAAAGAACAGAGGGGTTTTTCTGACTTTGGTAAGCCTCTTTCTGTGAGGAAGAAGCCTTTTTCCAAAAGAGCTCTTTCAGAAAAAGACGTGTGTGGACGGGAAAGAGGGAGTTCTTTCAAAAGAAGAGGAAAGAGGAAAAAGCACAGGTGCCCTGGTGGCCACTCCATCCATAATAATCACAGCTTACATGAGAGATAGCATCCATTTAGTGTGGATGCTATCTTTCGAAAAAGCAGATTGCTTTTTCCATGCGTGAGGACGCTGTCTTTCAAAAGAAGTTTTTCTGGAAGATCTCTTCTGGAAAAGCTTCTTTCGAAAGAAGCCTTCAGTCTAGATGTAGCCTCAGGCTCCTACACATATTGGCAGCCAGGGAAACAGCCAATGGGAGCTGTGGGAGTGATGTCTGCAGATAGAGCAGCAAGCTGAGCCACTTAGGACATGCCACTGCTTCCAGGTTCTGCTTGAGGTAAATGCCACTTGGGGTCTGCACTTCTGAGCCAGCTTTGTGCTCTAATCCCCTACCTCAGGTTTGATCCTTATCTCATCCTCTGAACTCTTTAAACCTGCCCTGAGCATCCTCCTGCAACCCAAACTCTCATCCCCACCACTACCCCAGAGCCTCATCCCCAGCCATAGCCCTCACTCCCCTCACCACAATTCCCTGCCACAGCCCTGGTCCTCCTCCTGTCTCCCAGCCCCTTAGTCCCAGCCCAGACTACCCTCTTTACCCTCTTTACCTCTCAACCTCTCACTCCCACATCTCTACCCCAAGATCTGCACCCCTAGCCAGTACCATCACCCCCTGCATCCCAACTCCCTGCCCCAGCCCAAAGCCCCCTCACACATCCTGAACCTCTCATTCCCCTCCCACATCCCAGTCACCCGAACCTCTCCTGCCCTCCAAACTCCTAGGTTCCAGCTGAGAGCCCTCTCCCACACACTGAAGTCTTCATTTCTGGACACAGAGCCCACACTCCCCTGCCAGAGTCCTCACCTCCTACCACACCTCAGTCTTCTGAGTCAGCCAGATAAAAATGAGAAAGTGAGTGAGGATGGGGAGAGCAAATGACAGCAGGAAGGGGGAATGGAGTGAATAGGAGTGGGATCTCAGAGATGGTGCAAGGCAGGAGCAGGGGCAGGGCTTTGTATGAAGGTACAGCAAGGGGTAGGGTAAGGGTGTTCAGTTTTGTGCAAGAAAAAAGTTGGCAACCCTAGTTCCGTGCATTATTGGAAACAGCAACATAGTGCACAAAACCACAAAACTACAAAGGATGTCCTTCCACAAAGGGTGTCCTAACCCCATCTTGAAAATTATTTACCTGCCCATCCTCTGCTTTAAACTGAGTAAATTGCCCATTTGACCATGAAGGTACCTAATGATCTTTGAAAATTTGGGACACAATTTGTAATGCACTGTTATAGATGTAAAATATTGGCTTTGCTCTCTATTAATGTAAAAAACTATTTTTCCAAATCTTGATATGTGCTTATCAAGTACTTCATTGTGTGTTAATTCCATCGACATTATATGATACCAGAATGTTTTTGATAGACTTTCATCTTTTGATACTGATATGAAAAAAGCTATGTTTGCTACTATTAACAAGAATTTAGTATCTGCATCCTTCACAGGCAAACAATGTAACATAATGAACTCCCTGAATCTTAGTAGTAGTAGTACACAGTGATGCAGTGATTAGTGTCTGAGTAACGAAAATAAAATGAATTCAGAGCAAAAATAAAATTAAGGACTATGGAAAAAATGTACAGCAACTTCATTTATGACCTGTCTGCATTCACTATAGCCTTAGCTTTGTACTCCACACAACCTGAACTGGTAAAAATAAGCTCCTTGAAGATATACTACAGAGTATATTATGGCAATAACCACCAATACAATACTACATAGATAGCACTATTCTGCCTATTAATCTTTTGCATTGAGTCTTTGTAAACAGAAATATGATTTACATATCAGTTACAAGATTCTGTAACTCCTCCCCAAAATATAAAACATAACGAGGTGAAATCTTGCCCCCATTAAAGTCAACAAATCTATTGATTTCCGAGTGGTCCAGATTTCACCTCACATATGATATATGTTTTACAGGGCATAGATAATTGTTTTTTAAAAAATTGTGTGTCATTTAACATTGCCCAAATTCCAGTAGCTATCCAGATTCTGCAGTTAAGCTTCTTTTACTATTAATGTGAAATACTAGAATAGTAAAATATCCTAGTCGGTTATCATGTAGTGTGGAATCTGCATACATGTTGTGCTGTACATCTATAAGAAATTGAAAGAGAATCCCATTCAGTATCCCTTGTGCCAGAAAATCCCAAACCGAAGTCAACACTGTATTTTTTTTAAATTGGTCACGGGAGTAATGATGAGTTACCAACTTCAAACTTTATGGAGATCTTAAATGTCACCAGTATTATGGCATACAAAGTTAAACCAACTTTTACAGATGAGAAATGCCTTTTGAATAGCAGTAGTGAAATTTATCCCACTAAATGAATCTCTGTGAAATGATTGCAAAATGAACCTATTTTTTTAAACAGGCAAAGGGAAGGGACAGTCTGAGATTTACACCTGATTTGTGTTATAGTAATCTTTGAAATTAAGAAGTGTATCCTTGCATTTCATTAAATTCTAGCTAATGAGATAACTGTCTTCCCAAGGAGGGAGTGATGAAGTACTCATGCCATAAAGCATAAATTAATGCTGCAAGGTTAAACACTGGAACTAACTCATGTTTCAACAAAAGCCCCTACCAGCAGTTAAATTAACTGACATAAATACCATAAAATCTGTCTTTATTTTAGTCTCAGATGATGCTTCTTTTTACACCCCTGCTTTCAGTTTGTATAACTCATTTTTGCACATTATTGCATGCACCATTTGCCATTTACAGAATCAGCTACAACTGGAAAAAGGATTTAAGGAATCAAATACTCAGGGAAAAAACCTGTGGGTATGAGGGATACCCTGATCATACTGCATACTGCAAGTACTGTTTAAAGAAAAATACCACAATAGACAACCACAGTTCAAAGAAACAGTTAATTATGAGGAGACCAGACCAAAGAAATCTACTTTTTCAAGCTTTTTGATAGACATTTTGAAAAAAATGCTAAAGAAAACCTGTGGTGATAATAGGTTTGATATATATTCTGGCAAAAATTATATCACATTAATGAGGTGGCTTAAAGGGCTCATGCATTTTGTAGGAGGCATTTCAATGTATTAGTATAATTAGCAGTGATGAGAAAACTGTTTGGAACTGAATTACCTCTCACGAGTTCATTTGAGCTATATGAAATTACACCATGCAAGAAGGAAAATTATGGAGCCATCCAGAGAGAGTTCATGCTTGATTTGATCATAGCCACTAATTGGATGATCATTTTCGTAAAGCTTTTCAAATGGTTGACAGTTTCTGCCTCTCATTTTTTTAATGGACTAGCTCTTTATTTCTTGTACTAAGCAACCAAACATACATTTGTTAGAGATTTTGATGTTTCTACAGGAACCTACAGGTGTAATTGTCACAATCTGAGCAACCTTTGTCCCTTAATTAGCTGCTTTTTGGGGACCCCTAATGAGAGTTGCTGTTCTTGTTAACAATCTTAGAGAATACCTGATGAGTAAGACTCTCCAAAGTCTGATGCATGTCAGCAGACACCCTATGACAGCAATTTAATGAAGTTAAAAACTGACCTGATTCTGATGGCTGGAGTAGCATTTGTGTTGTATAGCTTTTGATTCCTGTTAGTCTAATTTTTTAAAACATGAATTGGGTGTTCTGGTGAAGAATAACAGAAAGGTGAAGGATACAGGAAGGAGAGCTTATTAATGAAAATACTTTATGAGCTCTATTTCTTAGCCCCATAATATCCAATAACACAGAGGGAATTGAAACCATGGTAGCTTTCTTCACAATTGAAATGAAGTGTATGATACATAAAATACTTGGATTTTGGATGATTAAACATTTAGCTTCTTTACTCTTTTATTGTGTTTTTATCCATATTCTTTACAATGTTTCTCTCTTTTTTCAAAAGCCATTTTTTCTGTTCTTTTAACACAAGCATTTTGCAACCAGGTTTAGACTTGGTGTCATCCTGAATGGAAATTATTATTGCCTAAAAATAGTACTTTTTTCAAATAATATGTTTTACCCAGTAATCAGAAAGAAAAATCTTTATAGGAAAATAAATAGGGCTATTCATTTGTGGCTGAAAAAAAAGGTATAGGATTAAGTCAAAGAGTATTTTATTGAAATGATAAAACACAGAACAACCAACAAAGGTTAACAAGATTTGGTATAATATTTCTTCAGACTTTTAAAATGTGATTCTCTTGCAAGGTTAAAAATCTAGTTCTCAACTTTTTTCAGGAATTGAGATTCTTTCTGACATTGCAATACTAAAATAAAAAGGGAAACAAACTACCTAACAAAACATTACAGAAAAGCACTACAGGATTTATTATAAAGTGCTAGTCTTTGTTTATATTTTAGACTACCCTATACATGTAATGGAAAGCATATTCTTTCCATATAATTCTATATTATTTTAATATAGCTTTTACATTCTATCAGTCTATAGAGAATTGAACATAAAATGTTATAGGTTTTAGCCCTTATTAAATCCAAAAGATTTTTCCTTAAATTGACAGATACCTCACAAAATAAAGTTTCAACTTTAAAACAAGTCTACTGGAAATTGGCAGGTGCATCTTTGTACTGCATCTAAGTCTGAAGAACACCTGGTTTACCAAAAAAAAAAGAAAATTGTAAGAGTCTCGCATGCAGATTTGGGGTTTTATCCAGGTCACACTGAAGTCAGTGGGAGCTTAACTACTGACTTCAGTGAAAGAAGAACGAAGCCACCAACTAACAAATACATGTATCTGGAAAAATTCCCCCTTTTGAGCATAAATGATTAGTCCACAAGATCTATTATATCAGAGGATTGCTAAAAGTGCTCCATGGAGTGCTGGCTGATCACATGGTGATACCTCTCCTTCCCCTCCTCTCCCCCCCCCAGTTGCTAAATTGTATTAAAAGAAACTAAAAATGCATTTAATGTTTTACTTTTCTACAAAATGCTCTAGTTGTCACAGGAATGCTCTGTGACTGTGTAGGCCAACCTCTTCTCTACTATGCATATATAGGTGGCATCCATGCAGTAGTGTGTATTATCAAAAATCTTTGGAGTATCCCATCTCATCTGCAGATACCCTCATTCACAAACAGCTGAGAGTTTGCAGATTCACATGAATTATTGAAAGAACAAACTTTTTAGTTCATCTACTCCTTTCCTTTACCTCTACAGGATTGCTTTGTCCATTTTAGTGCTACATGTCATAGGCAATTCAGACACTTTTTTTTTAAATCTCATCTAATGAATACAGTGAAGTCAAAAGTTAGACAGATGGGGAAAAAATACTATAGACAACTGAGGTCAAACACGGTATAGTCCCCAATTGAGAATGCATTGCATACTGTGAAAGGACAGAATGCCAATGGTAATAATACTACAATAATGTTCATCTAAGTAACTTTATAGAGTGTGTTATCAGTATAAAGGAAAATTATTGTCAGTGATAAAACAGTATTTTTATATCTATAACCTCATACGAGGGGTGGCAATCTTAATCCATTACACAGCAATTAATCAAATAATATTAATACAGCAGAATCTTACAGAAACTTGGCAACATGATACAATTGCTCCAAAAAGCCACTTAAAGATTATTTCCACTTCACAGCTTACCCCTACTATAGATGTTCACGCTTCTGCTTCACTGCAAGTAGGTTAGGTTAATTTCTGAGATAGGAGAATTATCTGTCTTTCTGCACAGAAAATGGATTGTTTTTGCTAAGGAAACTTTTGTATTTGAACTACATAAGGTTATAGGAATAGTTCATCATCTGCAAGGTTATTTTGTACAACAGTTGGATGAAACTGAACACTGAATCTGCGTTTCTCTGATATGGTAAGATTTTTATGTTGAGTGAAACAAAGGGAAAAGAAGACTCTGTATGAACCCTTTATTTTATTAAGGAAATTTAAACTTTTGGGGCCTGATTTGAAAACCTAGAATTATTCTCCTGTCCTCAGTGGAGTTACTCCTCACTTATACTAGTGCAAGAGATCTGAATTTGGCCATGACACTTCTACTCCTGGATACCAGGATACAAATTAATAAATAATAAATAATATTGCATGTTATGTTTTATTATTATAACTGTCAAAGATATCAAAACTTCAGACTCATGTTATTAATCTGCTGTCCAACAAGGGCTTCAATGTATCAAAACAGGCACTAAACACAGAGAGACTTATAGCACTGAAGAATCTTCATTTATTTTTGAAAAACAGTCTAATTTCATCTCTGATGTAACATCACTAACATCATCCTCTGTGAATTAGGGTGAATCTAGCTCAATATTTGCTTTCTTTTTTTTTAATACAGTAAAAGTGGATGACTGCTAACTCAGTTGGAACAAAGGCAGATATGATGCTACTGTTATAGTCTTTAAATCCAGATTAAAAACTGGAAGTTCAAATGGGGCCATTTAAAGAGGCTTATGGGGTTTATCACACCATTCATCTTAGAGATTCACATTGCTGATGCTGTTCATAGTAAATAACAAACACCCACAAATATGGTTACAAACGTTAAACATGTCACAAATATACTGAAACCTATATGCATCAGAACTTGTGTTAGGCAATAAATGCCCTGCAATTTAATAATTTTACCAGTCTTGAGGCTGCTTTTATCTAGGTCAGTTAGCAACACTCCTGAAGAGACCATGTGCCAAGTGAGGATTTCTGGAATGTGCCATGCTGTGGATCTGCCCTTTTTCTGCCTCCTACCCTATGACCAGAGAAAATGGGGGTGTTGCAGGGGTTGTGTCAGCAAGCCTGTCACCTCCAGAGTGTGGCCTAGTGTTCAGGTGTGGTGTTACATGTTTTTTCTCAGGTTAGTGCTCCCTTAAGTTATTCTAGTGACAAAACAGTCTGTCAATACACAAAGTCTAGCTCCCTGGCCAGGTCATTGCTAAATTCATTTCCCTTCTGGGGAAAAAAACAGAAAAGTCTAGAAAAGAGGAAACTCAAAATCTAATGTCTTTCCAACTTGTCTCCTGATAACTATCTGGCTCTTGCCATTCTTGGCTTCTTTTATACTTGACGCTCCTGTTTCTCCACTTGGCCTGGAAAAAAGGAAGGAGAACCCAGGCTCACTCTCTCCTCTGGATTCCCATCCATGGCAGCTCACAGATATTCTGCCAATCACTCCACCATTCCCCTGTGCTATTCCTATCTTTCCCTTGCTCATCAGCATCTTCACAAGCTCAGCAGACCCTGACGTCCCCTCACCCGGACCTTGCAGTTCCTCAGAGCTTCTCATGAGAATGGCTACAGAAGAGGCTCCTAAAAGTCAGTATCTGCTCTTCCCTGTGGTAGCTGTATAGCACAGCTGGAAGTTCTCTGCCTCTTGCCTCTGGACAATCAGCATCTCTTTCCTTTAAATAGGAGCTCTCCCTCAGTCTTCCATCTTGGACTGGAGTTTTATCTCAGGCCTCTTGCTCTAGCATAGACAGATGAAAGGTTTTTGCCAGCTCCCTTCAGATGAACGCTCATCCGAATAAACTTTTCAGTCTGGAGAGTTCTGCAGGCCAGCCTTCTTTGATCAGTGTCTGTTTGCGATGATCCTCTTTTCCCAACTCTTTCCCAGTTGGTTTGGGTGTAAAGGCAGCCTTCCCTGCCTTCTCTTCAAGATTTCAGGCCCTTAAAAGTACAGTTAATTCCAAGAAACACAGGTCTCCATATCTATCTTTTGGCACCTGTAAAGGCTCATGCCAGGTGTCAGGGTAGGCTGACCTCAAGATGCTACCCCACCAAAGGCTGGGTATGCTAATGCTGTGAAAGCTGAGCATTTTGCCCATGGCAGAGGAATTCTCAGCCAGGATTTTGGACACCAGGAATTCTGCTGTCCAAAATCCAGTTGCTTTCTGGTTCTTCAACACTGAAAGAACTAGATTATAGTCCAAAATATTTAAGGAAAATTAGTAATTTGGTTGCACAAAACCTTTTTGTGTAATACTTTCCTTGTTTGGATGAATAATATGTGCATGAAAACACAGTGGGATTGGGATAAAACTATTGTTCTGCACAGGGGCAAATATCCATTTGTGTGTTTGTAACGATTTATTAAAAATAGGGTTCACTGCTGAAGGGCCAAGGCCAAATTTAGCCTGAAGTAAGGGTATACAACTCATCTGGAAATCTCTTTATCAAATTCAGCAGTTACACTAGTGCCCACCAAGCATTGAAAACAGTGACATACTGTAAGAAGCTAAAGCTTGCTTTTGGTTACGCAGATATAAATCTGGACTAAATCATTCAACACTTTTCACCTGTGTATTGAAAGCAGAAATTAGCAGCCAGTGTATGTGCACAGTGTTTGACAGGATAGAAGGGATGCAGCAGGAAAACAACTAACAGGAGGCCATAGGGTAAAACAGGAGGCCAACCTTATCTTACACCTTCCTTTTCTTACCACAATCCCTCCTCTCGTCATCCCTATGAATGATTAGGTTGCACTTCTTTTGAACAACCACAGAATACAAAATCAAGTCAGTTGAAAGAAAATTCTGTGGGATATAGCCGCCATCTTCCTAACTTCTGTAAAGCTCTATGCACATGTTTGATGCTACAGAAATATTAATTAATTAATTAATTAATAGAGCAGGTAAAAAATGATGGGTATTTTTTCACAGATTTTCACAGATTTTTTGTTTTGTTTTGTTTTCCCCCTCATCCTCCCTGTTACTCTCCTTTTGTCATATTTTATTTGTTTTCATTTTGCTACTGGAAAAGTGGGGGAGTAAGGGAGATGGAGGTGGGAGAATAAGGAAAATAATAGAGTCAGAAAACCAAGAAACTTTTTGTTTCTGCTTTCAATGAAAGGTAAAAATAGGGAAAAAAAATAAAGCTAAAATTTCCCTCAAAAATTATCATTGTGAAAAAGGCCATTTTTCATGTAAAAAAAAAATCCTAAAGAAATATTTTTACCAGATCTGTTAACTAGTTTGAATTAGTAACAGGTGCTACTCTGAAGATTTGGTACTTTATCACTTTTATAAGAAATACAATTTACATTTCTGTCACAGCTGAATTTGATCCCTACTGCACAGAAATCAACATGAGTTATGAGGGCAGATGACCGCAGAAGCAAGCTCCAGAATACAAGTGGTCTGCATATAAGAGAGATCCTTAAATAAACCAAGCCAAGAAATACATTTAGTCCCTGGGGAGTTTCTTTTTTTATTGTGAAAGTGACCTAATAATTGTAAATTATCTCAATTAACAGGTAGCGAAACTAGCTTCCTTAAAATCAAAAGCAAGTCAATGAAAAAAAATAATTCATGAGAAAGACTTTTAACAATTCCCTGAGCAGCCTGACCTTCAATACTAGCCCTGAAGGCTGTTGTACTGCCACCAGCCTCACCACCAGGGAAGATAGCTATACATCCAGATGCTGCTGTTGGAAAAAATATGTTCCCAAGACTCGGCATCTGCTTCCTGAAACCAAATAAGTCTTGTGTGAATGGATACGAATATTCTGAGAAAAGAGGGGGAAGAAGAAATAATACTGGGTCTCTGAGGAAAGAAAAGTATAAAATACTGATGTATGTGTGACTTCCTTTAGCTGAAATAGAATCTCATAAAGGTAGACCTTTATATTATAGCAGTACCGATTCCTAACTAATCAGAAGGAAAAAAAGCAAAGATCCACTCAAGTATGCAAATGGTATGAATTCATATGTGCACCCACAGTTGAGTATGCAAAACAAGTCAAGGCACATTCAAAAGCTTACCTCTGAGTTAAATAACTGTTTTCACATGCCTTCCCAATTTACATGTACAGTCATAATAACTGCCTATGCAAATGCTGTAGCACGTCTACATGTGAGATTTGTTGCTGACTGAATATAGTTTTCTTTTTAACAACTAACCTCAATAGAGGTATCAGGATATAATCAAATAAAGAGGTATCAGGATATAATCAAATAAAGTCATTTTCCAGATGGGTCATGCAACTTTATGAAAGGGATGGTACTCAAATCCTCATAGCATCCATCCACCTGCCCTCATTTTTTAAATCAGATACAATAATGTTATTCAAATATATCCGTGACCCATTCAGTACATTCATTCCAGCTTAATAGTAAATGCACCAAGTATCACAATGCTTTCATTCCTAAGAACAGGGCATCTCTGTCTACCAATCTCTCTCTTTCAGTTACAAAGTGTGGAAATTTCATCATTTAAAATACATTGAATTTGACACATTGTACTCAGTGCAACTTAGTTGTGATACATAGCATCAGTTGTAGTCTGATTACACTGCTCTACAGCCAAAATGCTTCTGAAATAAATGTGGTCAAACTTTACTAATTCTGGGTCACTGAGAATGAAAATGATGCTTAAAATTGTTGATTGGCTCTAGTTTTCAAGATATGCTATTGGGTCAGTATGTACGACCCTTGACTTGGGAATGGCGGAGGATAAGTGAGTTATAAAGGGAAGGGATCTCAATTTAAACCAGAAATGACTAAAATACATCTTTGACTGGATCTATGAATAAATCTATGACTGGGTTTGGACAGTACTTGCTTTTTAGGCAAAACAATGAATGATGCAATCTGAAGCCGGTATTGCATCATACATGATATGAATTGCATCATGTTATTCCTAGAAGTCATGGATGATGCAATCATAACGAAGCTTACATCACTCTGCTGAACAAATTGCCCTATATCAGCTCTAGAAATCATACAGTGTCGTGCTCTCTTATTTGTCAGTGTTTGATTTTGCAAAGGGACACATTTCTGTTTAGCCAAAGTGAGCAGAGATGCCTCGTACTTGTGTGAACAGTGCAGATAACTACTGCTATGTTTGTGGTGAAATGACTTTTGCATCACAAAAGCGCAGTATAACCACTATGGTTAAGAAAGCCTATCACCTTTATTTTGGCTGCAAAATTGGAGATCAGGACAAGAGGTGGGCCCCACACATATGCTGCAACACTTGTGCAACAAATCTTCACCAGTGGTTGAACAGGAAAAGGAAATCTATGCCTTTTGCAGTGCCAATGATTTGGAGAGAGCCAACAGATCATACCAGCAATTGTTACTTCTGCATGGTGCCTCCAGTTGGGAAAGGTGTGTCAAAGAAGAAAAAGTGGACTGTGCATTATCCAAATATTCTGTCAGCTATACGCCCAGTACCCCACGGAGAAGGACTGCCGGTTCCTGATGCACCAGAATCATTCTCACTTGAGTCAGACGAGGAAGAGGAAGAGGATGAAACTTCTGGTCCTGAACCATCAATGTCACAGGACCCACATTTTCTCCCATCCTCCTCCTCTGAACCACACCTCATAACACAAGGTGAACTGAATGACCTTGTCAGGGATTTGGAACTACCCAGAGCAAGGCAGAGTTGTTGGGCTCCAGACTACAGCAGTGGAATCTCCTGGCAGGTGATGTTAGGTTTTCCATGTTCCGTGACCGTCAAAAGGATCTTGTCCCATTCTTCTTCATGGAAGGTGATCTTGTAGCCTGCAACAACATCGATGGTGTGATGGCAGCCCTCAACGTCATTCACGATCCAGATGAGCGGAGACTGTTCATTGATTCATCGAAGACAAGTCTTAAAGCTGTTTTGCTGCATAATGGCAATGTTTTGCCATCAATTCCAGTTGGTCATGCAGTCCATATGAAGGAAACCTATGACAACATGAAACAACTTTTGAGGTGCGTAAACTATGACCAATATCAGTGGCAGCTTTGTGGCGATTTGAAGGTTGTTGCTCTCTTGCTTGGTCTGCAGACTGGATACACAAAGTACTGCTGTTTTCTCTGCGAATGGGATAGTCGTGCAAGAGATTCCCACTACATCAAGATAGATTGGCCACTCCGACAGTCATTGGAGCCTGGGAGGAAAAGTGTTCAGCATCCACCACTTGTTGAATCAAGGAAGATTTTGTTACCACCCTTACACACCAAGCTGGGTCTGATGAAGAACTTTGTCAAGGCCATGGACAAAAACACATACTTTCAAGTATCTCCGTGGAAAATTTCCAAGGTTAAGCGAAGCTAAGATAAAGGAAGGTGTCTTTGTTGGTCCTCAGATTCGTAAACTTCTTCGAGATGATGCATTTGACCATGCACTGCATGGCAAAGAAAAGACGGCATGGAAAGCCTTCCAGTTAGTGGCAATAAATTTTCTCGGAAACAACAAAGCAGACAACTACAGGTTGTTGGTGGAAAACCTCCTCAAGGCATACAAAAGCCTTGGTTGCAACATGTCACTAAAGATACATTTTTTGCACTCTCATCTAGATTTTTTTCCACCCAACTGCGGAGCAGTGAGCGACGAGCACTGCGAGCGATTTCGCCAGGACATTGCAACAATGGAGAAATGCTATCAGGGCAAATGGAGCCCATCAATGCTTGCAGACTATTGCTGGACAGTGACAAGAGATGCTCCATTTAATGAATACAAGAGACAAGCCAAGAAGCGCCGAGTAGACACTGAATAGGACTAAACTATGTACATAATAGTTTTTTGCCTTTTGTTTCATAATAAATTTTATTTATATAACCCTTTTGCTGATTTTTAAAGTGTTACATAAACAGGAAATATTATCATGTAAAGCAACCATAAACACATGAAAAGACCTAGGTTTACAATTTATGATTAAAACTCTACTATCTACACAATATACATAGATGTAAAATATAAAAACTTAAATATCTTGGAAACAGTAGCCAATCAGTTGTTTTAATTGTCATGTTTGAATTCAGCACATCAAAATACATAATAAATAGCACATTTTATCTCTGAAGCAGATGACTTCTAAAAAATTGTAGACCAGTGTTATTGACATCACAAAAAGATATAAGCTGTGAGACTGAGATATTTCCTAAAGTCAGAAATAATTATGTTCCATGTTCAGCTCTGGTAATAACTGCATTGACCCCAGTGGAATTGCACAAGCTTACAATAGAGTCAAATTTGGCCCAATATTCCTAGCATCAAAGACTATTGACTTGTGCATTGTAGAAATGCTTCCTGCTTCTGTACAGTATAGTTCCTTCTTTTGTGTAGACAACAATAGAAAAAATAAATACATGGACTCTATTTGCCCTTAATTCTGCTCATGTATATTCCATCTGTGTTAACATGGCACTTTAAGAAGAACAGAGCCTATTTTAATGGTTCCCAGAATATAAGAGAAATGAGCAATGACATAAATCCTTCCTTGAATTTTTTGTGGTTTCTGGAGTGTGAGAGAACTCACTGCATCACTGCATGTGTTTCTTGAGGCCTTAAACTGGTGGGAGGGGGGGGAAGCACCAAAACACTGAAGTTTCCCTGATCAGATTTCCATGCCATACTACCCAGCACAAATACATGATGCTGACTATCAAAAAAAATTTGAAACATGAAGAACATTGTTTTGCCTTGTATTCTAAAGCTGCTCCCTGCCTATACACATACAATCTTCCAGATAAAAAATATTAAATAGAATACCTCTCCATCATTCAAGGACTATATCTCCTTATTTACTCTCTCTAGGTTATGCCTACACTACAGACTTTTGTCAGAAAAATGGCCATTTTTCCGACAAAACCTGAGTTACGCCCATACTGAAATTTCGTTCTTCTGAAAGTAAATCGAAAGAACAGAGGGGTTTTTCCAGCATTGGTAATCCTTTTTCTATGAGGAAGAAGCCTTTTTCCGAAAGAGCTCTTTTGGAAAAAGGCATGTGTGGATGGGGAAGAGGGAGTTCTTTTGAAAGAAGAGGAAAGAGGAAAAAGCACAGGTGCCCTAGTGGCTACTCTGTCCATAGTAATCACAGCTTAAATGTGAGATAGTGTCCATTCAGTGTGGACGCTATCTTCTGAAAGAAGCATGCAGTCTAGACATAGCCTCTATCTTCTCACCATATTAACTAAGATGCTACACTATTTACCAATGACAATATTTCAAACTTTCACTGGCTGCTTTGGTCTGTAGCTCTAGACATCAGATCAGAAACCGAGAAAAAATGAGGATCCTGTGGCATTTTAGAGACTAACAGATTTATTAGGGCATAAGCTTTCGTGGGCAAAACCCACTTCATCAGATAAATTAGAGTGGAGTATACAGAGGGTATATATAAGGACAACAAAAAGTATTTTACCCTCTTTCTTTTGTTGTCTTTATAACATAAGAACATAAGAATGGTCATACAAGGTCAGACCAAAGGTCCATTTAGTCCAGTATCCTGTCTTCTGACAGTGACCAATTCCAGATGTTCAGGAGGGAGTGAACAGAACAGGGAATCTTCAAGCAATCCCTCTCCCGTCACTCATTCCCAGTTCCACAGGCTGACTGTGTATTGTGTCAAGAAAAACTTCCTTTTGTTTGTTTTAAACCTGCTACCTATTAATTTCATTTGGGAACTCCTAGTTCTTATGTCATAGGAACAAGTAAATAACTTTTCCTTATTCACTTTTTTCACATCAGTCATAATTTTATAAACCTCTCTCATATCACCCCTTTGTCTCTCTTTTCTGAGATGAAAAGTCCAAGTCTTTTTAATCTCCCTTCATTTGGAACCCGTCCCAAACCCCTAATCATTTTTGTTGCCCTTTTCTGAACCTTTACCAATGTCATATATATCTTTCTTGAGCTGAGGTGACAACATTTGTATGCAGTATTCAACATGTGGGCGTACCATGGTTTTATATAGAGGGAATAAAATGTTCTCTGTCTTATTCTCTATCTCTTTTTTAATGATTCCTAACATTCTGTTTGCTTTTTTTGACTGCCGCTGCACATTGAGTGAATGTTTTCAGAGAACTATCCACAATGACTCCAAGATCTCTGTCTTGAGTAGTTACAGCTAAAGTCCCCATCATATTGTATGTATAGTTGGGATTATTTTTTCCAATGTGCATTACTTTACATTTATCAACATTACATTTCATTTGCCATTTTGTTGCCCAATCATTTAGTTTTGTGAAATTTTTTTGAAGCTCTTCCCCGTCTGCTTTGGTCTTAACTATCTTGAGCAGTTTAGTATAGTCTTCAAATTTTGCTACCTCACTGTATACCTCTTTCTCCAGATCATTTATAAATAGGTTGAATAGGATTGGTCCCAGTACAGACCCTTGGGGGACACCTCTAGCTACCTCTCTCCATTCTGAAAACTTACCATTTATTCCTGCTCTTTGTTTCCTGTCTTTTAACCAGTTATCAGTCCACGAGAGGACCTTCCCTCTTATTCCATGACAACTTACTTTACTTAAGAACCTTTGGTGAGGGACCTTATCAAAGGCTTTCTAGAAATCTAAGTACACTATATCTACTGAATCCCCCTTGTCCACAGGTTTGTTGACCCCCCTCAATGAACTCTAGTAGATTAGTAAGGCATGATTTCCTTTTACAGAAACCATGTTGACTTTTCCCCCAGCAAATCATGTTCATCTATGTGTCTGAAAATTTTATTCTTTACTATAGTTTCAACTAATTTGCCCAGTACAGATGTTAGACTGTAATGGTCTGTAAGTGCCAGGATCACTTCTAGAGCCCTTTTTAAATATTGGCATCACATTAGCTATATTCCAGTCATTAGGGATAGAAGCTGATTTAAGGGATAGGTTAAAAACCACAGTTATTAGTTCCACAATTTCACATTTGAATTCTTTCAGAACTCTTGAATCAATGCCATCTTGTTACTGTTAAATTTATCAATTTGTTTCAAAACCTCCTCTAGTGACACCTCAATCTTGGACAATTCCTCAGATATGTCACCTAAAAATAATGGGTCATGTTTGGGAATCTTCCTAACATCCTCAGTCATAGAGACTGAAGCAAAGAATTAATTTAATTTCTGCACAATGACCTTATCATCTTTGAGTGCTCCTCTGGCATCTCGATCATCCAGGGGCCCTACTGGTTGTTCAGCTGGCTTCCTGCTTTTGCTATTACTAAAACATTTTGCTATTACTTTTTGAGTTTTTGGCTAGCTGTTCTTCAAACTCCTTTTTGGCTTTTTTTATTATATTTTTACACTTAATTTGACAGAGTATATGCTCCTTTCTATTTTCCTCACTAGGATTTAACTTCCACTTTTTAAACGATGCCTTTTTATCTCTCACTGCTTCTTTTACTTGGTTGTTAAGCCATGGTGGCACATTGTTGGTTCTCTTACTGTGTTTTTTATTTGGGGTATATATTTAAGTTGGGCCTCTATTATGGTAGCTTTGAAAAGTTTCCATGCAGCTTGCAGGGTTTTTACTTTTTTACTAACTTCCTCATTTCCTCTTTCTGAAAGGGTACGTCTTTCTGAAAGGGTACGTACCAAGGTTTGGTTCGAACTAACGCGTCCCGGCACGCACTTCCTGGTTCGAATCAGCTGTTGAGCAGAGTAACGTGCCGGCAAGATCATGCTAATGAAGCACGGGATATTTAAATCCCCTCTTCATTCGCAATTTCGGTCGCCTACATTTGCATCCCTAGCTCGAACTCGGGAGCAAGGGTAGACATACCCAAATTAAATACCATAGTGTTGGGCTGCTGAGGTGTTTTTCCCTCCACAGAGATGTTAAATTTTATTACATTATGGTCACTATTTCCAAGTGGTCCGGTTATATTTACGCCTTGGACCAAATCCTGCACTCCACTTAGGACTAACCAAGAATTGCCTCTCTTCTTATAGGTTCTTATTTATGCCCATACCTCTATAAACTACAGTCCAATTCATCCAATGAAGTGCATTTTATCCACAAAAGCTTATGCTCTAATAAATCTGATGCCACAGGACTCCTCATTGTTTTTGCAGATACAGACTAACAAGGCTACCCCTCTGGTTTATCTTATACCTTCTTTTATAAG
Source organism: Pelochelys cantorii (assembly GCA_032595735.1). Lineage (NCBI taxonomy): Eukaryota > Metazoa > Chordata > Testudines > Trionychidae > Pelochelys > Pelochelys cantorii. The sequence goes on from CM064329.1 coordinate 75,115,902, forward strand.
TTACCTTTGATTAGCATCCACGTTCACTTTGGACTAGACCCAAAATTGCTGAAATCATTTATACTCTTTCTGTTGACTTTCATAGGCTGTGGGAAAAACCCTTAAGTTATCTGAGCTTTATCAATTTTCTGTAGAAGTCACCCTCATTTAGAAACTGCTGTTAGGTAGGTTAAAAAGACTAATGCTTTGGCAAACATTTATTAGCTATATTCAAGAATCAACTCTTTCCTACTCCAAATACACATTAAAAATACTACTCAATTATAAAGCCACAGGGAAAGTAATTAAATGTAATATAAACTTCTATACAAAGATACAAAATATACAGTGTGAATAAACATATCTGTGCAGATATATCATTTGACTGTGTGTCAATTTATATGTTTGTTGATGTTTATGTCTGGGTCTCACTCTGTCCTTTGCTCACTATGTATAATCACATCTGTGTTATCGGTTTCTGAGATATTTGTTTTAAAACATGAATTATAGTGTAATGTTATTGTTTCCCCATTTTATGTTATTCATAGTTTTATGTGTATAGTATAGGGTTATATTACAATGGTTTAATGTTTTGGGATCTTTTGACTTAAGAGTATGTTTGCTCATATAGTAGATTCTAGTAAGCTACATCTCTGAAAGCTCCAGGAAAGAGAGAGAAGGACCTAATGGCTATGTCACTGAAAATAAAATGCATTGCATTACGAAGTTGATTTTAGCTCTTCTCCTCTCTCCTTTGGTGGAAGGTTGTTGTGCACAATATCTACAAAGTGATCTGATTGAGCATGAAAATCAGGTTACATTTCATCTTTTGACTATGCGGCATTCAGTGCTCTGTCACACTCTCATGCACTGAACATGGTATCACCAAAATCAACATGCAGAGGCTGTTCTATTAATGATTATGAATGCTGAGTCTGACATAGTTGCACACACTTTTGTACTTGGCATTTAAGTGATGTAGTTGCCCTGTTTTCTTGTTTTTTGTTGTTGGGAGTTTTTAATTATTTCAGCGTACTATTACATTACTTTGTGCTTTTCTACTACAGTATTGTAGAATGATAATGTTTTTTATTATCTGCTGATAAGGCCATTTTTTGTAATGATTTCTGTAGCTTTCTTTATGTATGCTTCCAGAATACTCTATACAATCAATCTTATGTTCAGTTTTAAATGGCAACAAATAGAAAAGTCTTTAATTTGAGCTCAGACTGAGGTGTGGTCATCATTTCAAACCCCTGACAGGAGCTGACTGTACAAGAGCAATTATCTTATTCTCCTCGCATATGAACCTATAAAATGCAACAGAGCACATATACTGATAGGACTGACATAAACCTCCATGTCAAATATTGGCTCTACTCATATTTTACAGGCAGTGGAACCTAAGGTCTGCATTGCCTCTGGCCTACTACAGGCTAGATTTACAAAAGAGGAGATGGATTCCTTGAGATTGGGCATGCCCATTTGATTGATTTCATATGTGACTTTCCTTTAAAGGCAAATCCACGAGCAGAATCACTGTAGGCCTTGACTGGAATAATTTATGCTCATCACATCACCTATATATCCTCTCCCATGGCAAAAGCACCAACACTAAAGTCAACACATATGTCCATCTCAGACCTTCTCTGTAGTTGAGACAACACATAGGGCATGTGTGGCTACACATCACAGCAAAAGGTAGGTTGCCTCTTCACTGTGGTGCGTATGCATGTCAGTGAATGGCTTTGGCAGGGGACAGACAGCAAGGAGAGACTGTAGCTGCTTCTCACTGCTAGAGATGTCTCCTGTTGCCTGGCCGGGGGAGGGCAACAAATTTGCAGGGCCCTCAGCAAGGCAGGGCCAGCTCTGTGCCCTGAGAAGGAACAGGGGCCTTAGGCAGAAGGGGCAGGGTTGGGGCAGCCAGCTCCCAGTGCCACCCGGAGTGCACCCTGCTAGCTTCCCAGCCCTCAGAGCTGCTGGAGCACATTCCACAGTGCTCCAGTGGTGATTTAAAGGGCCCAGAGCTCTGGCCACTGACACTCCTGCAAAAGCAGCGGTGGCGGCAGCTGGGAGCCCTGGGCCCCTTTGAATCACTCGGCTCTGGGGCAACTGCCCCTTTGCCCTTCCCATCGGCAGGCCTGTGACTGGTGCTGCCACAGCTTTTTCTAGCTGTTCATGTCTTTTAGTGCAGCGAGGAAACTCTCCAGCAGTGAGGACACTGCAGGTCTCTAGACTCGTAAAAATAGCAATGTAGACATGGGGTGGCAACTGGTTTGGTGTGTAGAGAGCCAAGTAGGCTACATACCCCACAGTTCTGTTGAGTCCATTCTCTACTCACTTAAGCAGTGCCTCACCATCTACAGTGCTATTAATACCTATGCTAGCTGGACATGCAGTGTCTATCCCCTATATATCATCATTAAGTATAGACCTCCCCTCAAAAATGCTCCATGGCTTCCCAGCACACAGAGCAGATCCTGACCTACCTTGCAGCTTTCATTTCCCTGACTAATTTCAGTGAGATTTACATCCTTCACTTCCAATTTTGCCCCTCCCGTGTTGTCCCCCATCAGTCACAGCAAAAGTCCTCTTGTACCAGGTATTTCCATCTCTACTCATAACAGATTCCTAGAGGCTCTGAGTGGGAATGTGAGTGAATAAATGGAGGATGGGGGGTGGTAGTAGTGGAAAGCGTTTAGGGATTAGAGTTTTATATGCAGGGAAGACGCAACATCTAGTCAATATTTTACCCTGTTATAGTGCAGATCTTTTCATTTAAAAATGGAATGACATTTCCCTCTGCCAGGTGAAGTCTTTGCTAACAAAAAACCCTGTATCATTCACCCCAGGAATGAGATTGGCATAAAATTAATAAAATGACATAAAATATACACAGGTTCTTTTTATTTGCCCTTTGGTTTCTGAGCCTATAGGGTGTACTCAGGCCGTGTTTTTACTAGAGTTCATGTGTTGGAGCTTTTAGAAAAACAACAAATACAAGACAAGGAGTAGATGATAATTTTTGCATCCCAAAGGGACTAGCACAGTGTAGCTCCATCATAGACTGAGGTGACCTTCATGATAATAGGTTAAACTTAAAACTTGCAACTTTGGATCAATCAAGACTTCAGTGCAGGCAGAAGTCAGGTGTTTTTTTAATCATTTTTTCATCTAACTCTGTTCAGAGTTATAATTTGTGTAGTTGCCCTAATGAAAAGTTGTAGGTCCTAGTTCTCCTCCTGTGAACATGACCTATGTAAAGCTCAACTACAAAAGGAGTAAATGACCTTTGTGACTCACTGAAACAATTGGAGAGTTTTACAGCTATTCACTAGACTCCTTTGTGTTACACTCTTTTTAAATTAAGATTTCCCTTGGTTTAGTTTGGTGTTTTTAATTCAAATAATGTATTTTGAATCATTAAAAAAGATGTATATACACATGCACAAAAACAAAAGCCGAGCCCCCAGAGAGATCTTAAATGACAAACTGAAAACACTAATTCACTTTCAAGTTAAAAAGCCATATCTTCACGTGGTGCAAATGGGCATAATTCCAATATACACAATAGAACAGCATTCATTTACACCAGCTAAGGATTTGTCCCAAGATGCATTCCCCAAACTGTTTGTAGTGCACAGAGCAAACATCCTAATGTGCATCTAAAGATAGAAGGTAAAACCAATAGAGATTGTGACCCTCTGACTTCACACAAACACTGATAATGTGATATATTTCTTGTTGCTCTGTCTGGAAGCACTTAAAAGAAAAAAAAAAGAAAAGCACTTAAGAATATTAATCACTATTGACCATTTCATTATATTGGAAATGTTATGGTGGAGTGACATGCAGTAGCTTGGAACTATTACATATTATACAATGATTTAATATAACAGCTCTTTTATTCTATTTTATTTTGTTACTCATTGCTTGCATAATACATAGGGAATATGCTTTCAGTGTTTGATTCAATGTTTTTTAAGAAAAAACAAACCACTGCCTAAGCCTCATTGTATTTGTATGTCAAGGCTACCATGACAATAGGAAGATTTGTTACCCCTGTTTACAGCATACTGTCATGTGCTATTTTAACTTAGTACCTCATGTGCATCCAGCTGCCAAAATCTGTCCTTTTCATCTAGGTATCTGTCATTGCCATACAAGTGCAACAGCAGGGACTTGGACTCAGTTTCAAGTTAACATTTCCCTGTAACTGTGATATCACCCTGCTGCTCCAGCAGCAGGAGAGCCATCTTCAGTGTGAGCTCAGGCTGTGTCTTTATAAAGTTTTTTTTTCCTTCCTAAAACTTCCCCATTTTGCTGCCACTGTTCCACTGTTGTTAGCAACAGTGTGAGTACTAGTGGTTCCAGAACTCTTCTTGTTTTACATACCACTATTTAATTTATATTACAGAACTACCTAGGAATCAACCTATTGTGCTGGGTGCTGTACAGAGAACAACAAAGGCAACAGTCTGAGCCCTTGTGAGGGTGTCAGATAAGATGTAACAGGTAGACCAAACAGAGTGGGAGAGGGCAGGCAGTTGAGGTAACAAAAGAAAAATTGTTTAGCAGCCATGCTATGCTTTGTAGCCTGGAGTGGTAGGGTAGTGTCCCCCTACCAAGGTAGCGGTGCCTGGAAGTCAGCCTAGCCCATCAATTTAAATTTATTGAAAAGTCCAACATATATAGAAGGATTTAAGAGATTATCATTGAGGGGAAGCCCTTCTGGGAACAAGTGTGCCCAGGGTCAGGACCCTTGCAGAGAGGCAGGGCAAGACTCTCAGCTTATCCAATCAATTGGGGGTGAGCAGGGAGAAGGGAACCAGCATAAATGCTGCCTCCTCTGCCATACCAGGCTGGACAGTAGGAGAAGGACAGGCTGCCTGTTGAGGATCTATTAGTGAAAGGTGGTCAGCTGAGGGACAAGCTGATTAAGGCCCTACATCTGGCTAATGTACCGCCAGATAAGAGGAAGGCTGGGGATCCTTGGTTTGGTGAAGCTGACTGGACTTTTATATGGATCCAGAGTGGGGTGACCTGGGGCAATTAACACAGTGAGATACACATGGCAGGAAAACTTAATAGATCAGGCTCCATGAAGGAGGTCCATGTCTTGAACCAACTTAGTCAAAATAAATGGTCGAAAGAACCTGAGTGGGCCCTAAATGCAATGTGCCTGCAAGGCCATGTGGGGCCACAAAGGAGCATGTGGAAGGGCAGTGCCCCATGACACCCTGCTTGCACTTCTCCATGTTTGGGAACAGCTTCAGAACAGCAATCAGAAGAGCTGCACTAAGTGTAGACAAGGCCCTTTAGAGGTTTGCACAAACTGAGTTACTCAGGTTTTTCCCTACTTGGAATTGGATTAAACCCCAATTAGTGTAATCCACAATTGGCCTTGCTTCACACTTAGGATATGACTATACTACAAGGTTTTTGCACAACGGCTGTTTTTGTGAAAAATTGGCGGAGTGTCCACACCTCAAGAGCGTTTTTGCGCCAAAAAAAAATACAGTAAATCAACAGGACAGAGGGCTTTTGCCGGTAGAGTTATTCCTCTCCCCATGAGGAATAACTCCTTTTTTGCACTACAGCTCTTGGGCAAAAAGACATGTGTGGACTCTCCGCAGGGGTTTCTTGTGCAAAAAGAGCCTATCAGAAAAAGCACAGGTGCTCTGGTGGCCATTCTGTTAATGGCAATCAGAGCTTTCTTGCGCAAAAGCACATCACTTTTGTGAAGCGCTTCTGAGGTGTGGTCTTGCTTTTGCACAAGAAGTTTTTGCGGAAGATCTCTTCCGCAAAAAACCTTCTTGCGCAAAAACCCTGCAGTGTAGACGAAGCCTTAGAGGCCAGCATCAGTGCAACTACACTGATTGCTGGCCACTCAATGCAAATCTTGCTATTCCCAAGAGCAGACATGGTCCCATTACTGCTGCCTTCTCTATACTAGTCTTCCCACTAGTGCTACCACCAGTGAGGTTGAACTAGTGGGCGAACAGTGGATAATTAAAATAAATCCTACTGTCCTATTATAGACAAGGGCATTATGGTCCTCAATCTTTGAAACAAAAAATAAAGAACAATTGCCATTATTGTTCTTTTCTGCAATTTTTCATTTCCAAAAGGTGCTTGTATTTTTAGGGTACTAGCAGACTTACCAGGGGTTGCCTAGGTCCTCCAGGGCAGGAGGCTGGTGGTAAGGGGTACAGGAGACAGGACAGGGCCTTGGGGATGTAGAGAGGGGGAGTGCAGGAGGCTGGGGGGGCATGTCTCTGAGAATGAGGGTTGGGGGACAAGGAGGGGCATCCCATCTGGCACAGGCCTTTTATCTCCCCCCAATCTCCTCCCAGATGCCAGGGCTCTTTTCTTTCTCCTCCCCCCCTCCCCCCAACCTCCTCCCAGCTGCCAGGGGTCTTTTTTCTCCCCTCTCCAGTCCCCCCCCCCAGTAGATTATAAGAATTTTAAAGGAGTTATTGCTGTCTGCTAGCATATATAGCCTGTTACACTGATTTTTTAACATAAGATTTGAGGTCGACCTTAATTGTTCCAAGAAAGCCTTTAATTTGTCTTTTTCTGAGTTCACCCATAATGTCTTTCTTGGGTGAATGGTGTGATCTGTTTGATGAGTCAAGAAAATATAAGGTGGCAAGCCTAGTGCAAACTAAGGCAGGAGCAATATAATTAGCTGAGTACTAATATCACTGCACATTTCTTTTCAAACCTAGAAATGCCAGGAACTAGAGGGGAAACCTGCTGCAATGCTTTGGTTTGGTAATAGATTAGAATGGTTTAATAATAGAATAAATGTTCAACAGACATTCACATTTCATGTGAAGTGCTCTTGGCTCTTAAGAGTCAAGAGCTCTTCACGTGAAAGTAACATGTTTCTAACCCTTTCAAAGATGATCTACTGAAAGAGCCTTAGTAATAGCTATAGAGGGCTGATGCATTGTCCTGAGTCATCCAGCCACTTGAATTATTCTCAATTGACAGATAATTCTGCATTTTCCTACTGCTGCATTAAAAAGCCTCAACATGATGGGTCAGATCCTCAGCTGGTATAAATCTGAATCCACTTTACATAAACTGGGGAACTGGCCCAGTTCTTCCAAAACTTCCTGTTAGGTTAAATATTCACTCTTCTGATACAATTTTCACATTAACCACCAGTCTCTCTTTAGCCATTGAAAACATTGTCACATGAGTGCAAAAGAAAATCCACAAGAGGTTGCATGAAGCATTAAACAAACATGATACATCTTACCTGTAATACAAAGTCCCCCTTATAGCATTTTGTCATTGATGCATCAAGAGAGAGATGTCGAGACAGTTTCCCGGAAACTGATCCCAAAAGGGGCAACCAACTAACAGCCTGCCTCAGCCCATCATTGTTTATATTCCCTAAGAAAATTTCCCACAGATGGCAATGCCCTCAACATTTCTAGCTTCTACTGGCCTGCTTTGCTGTATGACAATGACAGTTATTAATGTAAATTTTGGCATACTACCCCTTACTCTTTACTTCTTTCTTATTATGATTGATCTTCTTCTGCTAATTCCAATGCCATATGTCATGGGCAGTGTTCCCTGTAAATTGTGTGCTTGAGTCACAACCCAGGAAAGATTCAAATGTTGCCCAACTTATTAGCAGAGTGCCCACAGCTGCCCATAGCCAGCAGCATGTGTTTCTACTGATGGTGCACATTCACATATGCCTTGGTGCATATAGCAAAATTTATTCCATGCACAGATGGAAAAAACTAGAGGGAACGTTGCCAGCATGTGGCACTAGCAGTGCCATCTCCCCATTGAGGGATAACAGCCTTCTTTTTTGGGGGGGGGGTTGTTAAAAAGTACTTTTTTTCTTTAAGAAAAGTCCACTGATTTTTTTTTGACCAGCTCTAATTGTAATATTTAAGTACATGCTGTCATTCTACTTTTCCATGGGAACCTGGTCTTAATTCAATGGAGGCTAAATTAAGTTGGAATAGACAACCATAAAACTGGCATTTTGTAACTTCCAAGTAATTGACTTTGCAACCACACATGGTTTTTGTATGTAATATATATTCATAAGTGATATATTATCTTGTGTTGTAATCAATGTTGATGCCTAAGCACAAAGGCTGCAATAAATTCCTTTTTGTTCTCTTTTTAACCAAGTTTGTATGATTCCTGCATATACTAGTATTTTATCGCAAAATTTTCCCACTATTGCAACGATTAGTGCAGCTCATTGTGATTATGGCTGCTGATACTTTTTGTAACTACACAAATAGCTCTGAGCCAGGTTAAATCACAGTATTAATTGCCAGTGTTTGCAGGAAACTTGTTTCTTAACATTGCTGCCACTGGTATAGTAATGATAATTATTTTTTAGCAGAAAGCCATTATGTACACACGTTGCCTATAAAACAGGGCTGGTTAGAGTCCTTTGTCAAGTTATTTGATCCCTTGCTGCCTTGTAACTATCTCTAAAATAGTATTATCTACCTATGTCTTAGGGATGTTCTGGGGATTAATAAAAACACAGGAATTGCCTTACTGCTTCAAGCCAGGCTTCAGTCTAGTCCAATAACCTGTTTCTCACATCAGCCAATTCTAGGTGCAAGAAATCCTGCAATAGGAGGTTATAAAAAAGTTTGTCCCTAATTTTCCCCTAATAGAAAAATTCCTAACCTACTTTAGTTAGAGAGTGACCTATGCCATAAAGAATAAAGATATGGGTCAATCTCTAACTAATCTTGTTTCTTTTAAAAAATATTTATTTTTTAACTACTTAGTTGTGCCACTCTGGATATTCTTTAGATCCACCTTAATAGCCAATCCTTTTTTGAAAAATGGTTTTGCAGTGTTTTTAGATCTTCTGATAAAAAGTGCCATAGAATTGACACACAATGTAATTATTTTTTCCTCTGTCTGATCGACACTGACATTCTACTATCATCATCATGGTTAGTGAGAATCTATTTATTTATTTATTGCACAAAATTAATTATGTTAGAGAAAGCTGACCAAAATAATAATCTTGTAATTAGCTATTTCTTGAAAGTCTACAAACACATTAAGGAACAGACTAGTAAATCCATGCAAAGTGAAGCAATACCAGCTGTGTATTACCAGCAAACATAAAGTAGTCACAGAGGACATAAAATGGGAAAAATTAAAGATATGCTCCAGAAGTTATTTTGCAAAAATTGTTTTCATTTTGAGGCAAAATGAGAAAAGCTATTTTACCACAAAACATTTCAGGCTTCAGCTACAGTGTATGTGTTTTGTAGGTTTACTTTACTTTCTGGGTGGCAATTATTTTTACAATTGCTTGTACGTGAAGAAGAAAATATATCCCAAATTGCATATGAACTCTTGAGATTAGTACATTATTTAATGGACTGTTGAACGTGACTTTTATTCATATATATATGTATATATATATATAAAATTTCCAGTGCAAAAAACACAGAACATCTCTGTGCTGTATCCTAAATATTCAAGGAGTTTGCCTGTGTAGTTTGCCATCCAACTTCCATTAAAGACAGAGGGAGTCATGAGCCATTGTCTGTTCTTAAAATTCATTACTGTGTTCATTCATAGCACCCCCACAATGTTACCTCTTGCTTGTATGAAAGTAGAGTTGTCTATATGTACAATAAGTACACACTCATTGGGAGATTTTTAATGGCATAAATGGCAGGCACCTATCTAATTTACTTTCAAAGGGAGTTAGGTGCCTCATTGCCATTTGTGCCTTTGAAAATTTCTCTTTGGGCCCAGTTTTGCAAACGTCTCTGCATGATTGGTGCCCTGCCATAATCTACTCACAAGGCGTGTCCACACTAGGAAAACAGGTGTTAGCTTACAAACTAGTAAACCCATACTGAATGCCAGGCAGTTTGTAATTTTTACACAAGGGTTAGCAGGTCAAGGTAAAGACTGGGGGGATCTTTGTGTTAACCTCAATCTGCTAACATCTTAAAATTATAACTATCTTCTCATCACTAGAATTTTACTTCATGTTAGCTACTATGTGTTAGCTAGCCAAGACAAAGCTACAAAGACCAATGTGTAGGATTGAGGAATGATTATGTTGAAGAAGTTAGAGTATAGTTAGAGTATAGTTGCATCATAACTTTCAGCTTAATATGCTATGATACAACTAATACAGCCTCAGACAATAAACTGAGAGGTTTTGGTATGGTATAGTTATTTCAGGCTCTGATAAAGGTATTTGACCTTTTAATGTTAAAAATATTCTTTACTAGAAGAGGATAAAAACTGCAACATATTTTCCATGAATAATCATTCCAATTTTTAAATGAATTCTCTATGTATGTGCCTTTTGCATTTACTTTTTATAAACATGCGAAGCACCCAACAGATATTCTGCAAATATAAATAAGTTTTCCCACACAAACAAGCCCATCACAAGAAGTTTCATGGAACCTGAATTTCAAGTCACTGAGCATTAAAATTGTGCAGAAAATCCTTACATGTTCCATCAATTGAGAACCAGAAACAATGTCAGGTTAGTCACCACTAACCAAGGCAGTTTGAACAGCAAATATTTAGAGGACACTGTGTATGGAATTCCTAGAGATAATATAAAAATTCACTGGGTATTTTTGAAGTGAACTGTTAATTAGGTAACCAAAGGCTGCTGACGCTCCCTAATTTTTAATGCATTTTAATTAACTAAAATCATAGAATATGTAATGAAAATCAGCAATTTTAACTCTCAAATCAAATGGATTGTGTTTTGTTGCAATAAATATATATAATTAAACAGAAAAATAACAGAAAAATAAAAGCAACATTGTTTTTAAAAATATATACTAATTGGACATTTGCAACTGGCCTAATTCCAAAGTCAGTGGAAAATTTAGGTATTCAGCTGCACCTCGTAGGCCCTGATCTGTCATATATATATATATATATAAAATGTGCAGTGGAGATACAGTACAAGCTTCCTTCTGGGAAAATGGGGAAGGAATCTGTAAGTTTGTATATCCAAAGGCTATTTTAAGAAGGTTGTAGTGAATGGGTGCATTCTAAGACCATCTGACAATAACCCCAACATGAATTAAACATGAGAAGTAGTTTAAAGTTTTACTGGTATTGCAACAGAATGTGAATGATTACTGAGGAAAGTATAAAAGGACTCCAAATTATTACACACAAGCGGGCTGGCTAGACCCCAGAAAAAATACTAAACCTTGTGAACAACAACAATGCAAGCAGATGGTAGGTCTCAAAAGCATTTTCTAGAACATTGGTATAACTTATATAATAAAGAACACTAAGTAATATTTAAATGTAATTCAGAACCACTAGTGCTGCAGCTCTATTGCATTCCCTTATATTATGCAGCTGGAACTTTCTCTTTTGATGCACTGTTTAAGAAATTAATATGCATTGTCAACAATTTTGCATATCTGTAAAACAAATTAGTAATTACAAACAAAACAATAAAATAACATCATTAAGAACTAAAGTCCAGATCTTCAGGTGGTGTAAATTAACATAATCCCATTGTTAAATTTTTTGATATAAATAAGAATCTGCCTAGCATGAAATTGCAACCAGAATTTGCATTTCTGGGTCTCTGTTCAGTACTAGATGTTTCTAAATAACCAGGGTCTTTCAATACATTTTTACTATTGCATTAGACTATAAACACAGACATTTAGGCTATGTCTACACTGGCGGGTTATTGCACAAGTACGGCCATTCTTGCGCAAGAATCCGCAGAGCGTCTACACTGCCCACCCGCTCTCGCGCAAGGAAATTTACAGTACGGCGTGATAAGAGACAGCTCCTTGCGCAAGAGCTACGCTGTTTTCTATCAGGTGTAAGCTCTCTTGCGCAGGCACTCTTGCGCAAGAGGGCAGTGTGGACATTCGGCAAACGCGTACTTGCGCAAGAATTGACCTCCAGTCAAAAACACAGGTGGCCTCTCTGACACTCTGTACGGGCAATCACCACTCGTTGGTTCCCCCTAGTTGCCCCCCCCTTAAAGGCACAGGCATGCAGCACCATTTGTCACGTGCTGCCCGGGTAGCACCCCGGAGGGAGCAATGGCAGCTGCCCAGCCTCAGCCAGGTCCCTCAGACCCCACTGAGGAGCCACCCCAGAGTACCCAGCAGGCCCACAGGGGCACCAAACGGCGGGCTACATGCTGGAGCACTGCTGAGGTGAATGCCCTCCTGGACCTCTGGGGAAAGGAGGAGGCCCTCCGGGACCCCAAGTCCAGGAGGAGAAATGCCCAGATCTTCTCCCAGATGGCCCAGGCACTGGCAACACAGGGACACCCGTCCCGGACCCTGGAACAGGTCCGGGCCAAGGTGAAGGACCTGTGCCTCACCTATGTGCAGGCCAGCGAGCATGGGGGCGATGGAGCCACTGCCTGTCCCCATTACCACCGCCTGCAACACATCCTGGGGGACAGAGGGCCAGTCCCCTGCTGGCCCAGGTGGACGCAGCGGTGGCCACCCCAGTGGTCCGACCCAGGGAACTGGAGGAGGAGGAGGAGGGAGACCGGTCCACGGATGAGGAGGAGGAGGCGGAGGCGGAGGCGGCAGAGGACAGCAGCCAGACCCCACCATTCTGGCCCAGCAGCAGTCAGGACGTGTCTCGGGCATCCTCAGACCTGGCGAGGGATTGTCTGGTGAGTGCACCGGCTACCATTCGCAAGAGTGCTGGGGGCAGGGAGGGAGGCCACAGGGTGGGGGAGAGGTAGCGGCACATGGCACAGCCTGGCCACATGCTGTGCAGAGGCATGCAGCACATGCAGCCTCATGCAGCTATGGTTGCCAGGTGTCCAGTTTTGAACCGGACAGTCCAGTATTTGAGCTTTCTGTTCGGGAAACAAATTGAGAGGATATAAATGAGAAAATATAAATGTCCGGTATTTTCTAACTAAGATGTAATGTAGCTTGTCATGTAATGTCAAGTGTGTCCTGTATTTTTGTTGAAACCATCTGGCAACCCTACGTGCAGCCAGACCAAGTGGCACAGAGAAGTGGCAGCTAGCCCCAGCACACGCCTGGGACCCCAGGGATTCTACTCGACCAGACCTGGGGGGGGAGGGTCTGGACAGGAGTAGGCCAGCCCCAAGGTTGCAGGCCTGACCCCATATAGCCTAAAGGGTGCTGCACACATCACACATCCATGGCCACCTCTGGGACACTGTAGCTTCCCCTGGGGAAGGCACAACAGGCCCCCCCAAGCACATGCGGCCCCCCAGGGGCTCCTGGGCCACCTTGGGACCACCCCTCCCGCTGCCCCAGGGGAATTCCCCCTCGCCAGCCACACCTGTCCCCGGGCATCGTGACGTGCTGGGAGGAGGGCACGGGGTGCCGGAACACCATGGGGCAGGGCTCACTGACCATGTTGCTCTCCTCTGCTTCTCCTGCAGTGGGACCCCCTGCCAGCGAGGGACCTTCCAGCCCCATCCCGCCGGCACCAAGGATCCAGGGCCCATCACAGCGCATCCGAGACCGCCACCACCTTCTTTGCCGCCACGTCTGTGCCATTGAGCGCATGGAGCGCTCACTCAGAAACAAAATCCGTGCCGATGAGGGGTGGCAGGAGTGGGTATGGGGCCAGTACATTGAGCGCTGTGACCACATGTAAGCCGTCCTGGGAACCATTGTGGAGGGCATGGGCCCTGCACCGCAGCACAGTGTGGCCAGGCCCCCTCCTGTTGCCCCCCCGATGTGCCCAGTCCTCCCCCCACTTCACCCCCTGACATGCCCGTGCCCCGTCCTGCAGCCCCCCAACATCGGCACCTCCTGGTGTTGCCTGCCCCGACCCGGCACGAGGGGCAGAGGCGCCCCCGCACCCGTGGGGGTGGGAGAGGCCTCCCTTCACACTCATGAGGCCCTCCCAGTCCAGGGCCCCCTTCTCCCCCCTCCCCACAGTGCACCCCCTTCCCCATGTAAATAAAAGTGCCTTATATAAAACAAGTGCATTTTATTTATTGGGAGGTGAGGGAAGGGTGGCGGGAAGGGGTGGTGATGGGAGTGGGAAGTGGGGTCATGGGGGCATCCCTGTGGTCAGAGGTGTAGGGGCAGCCTATTGTGGGGCCTGGTCCAGCATCACATGGAGGGCTTCCCGGACTGGCACCCCATGGCGGTTGGTCTGCCGGGTGGCAGCCATTTGGGGCTGCTGGTAGGCCTGGCCCTCACCTGCCATCCACCCCGGGAGGAAGGCCTCCCCCTTCCCCTCAATAAAATTATGCAGCACGCAGCATGCCAAGATGACCTCCGGGATGTGCTGCACCCTCATGTCCAGGCAGGTCAGGAAGCACCAAAGGCGCACTCCACGGGATTGCGGACCCAGTCCAGGTGGCTGTTGAAGGTGGTCTGGCTATGGTCCAGTATATGGCCAGTATATGGCCGCATCATCCAGGCCATCAGGGGGTAGGCTGCGTCCCCCAAGATGCAGACCAGCATCCTGACATCCCCAATGGTGAAATCCTGCTGGGGGAAGTAGGTGCCCACCTCCAGCCTGTGGCACAGGCCTGAGTGCCTGAAGATGCGAGCGTTGTGGGCCCGGCCGGACCACCCCACATAAATGTCCTGGAACCAGCCCTAGTGGTCTACGAGCACCTGGAGCACCACTGAGCACTAGCCCTTCCGGTTTATGAACCGGGCCATTCGGTGCTCTGGCGCCCGGATGGGGATGTGGGTCCCGTCTACGGCTCCCCCACAGTTCGGGAACCCGAGGCTGGTGAAGCCGGCAATGGTGGTGTCCACGTCACAGGGGCAGATCACCCTCTGGAGCAGCACGTCATTGATGGCATGGACGACCTGCAGAGGGGCACATGGGAGCACAGGGGATGCATGGAATGAGACACAGTGTGTACATGGGCCCCTGGGGTGTGCTCACCCTCCCTTTGATGGCTCCTCCCCCCCACGCAGGCCAGGGCCCTCTGCCCCCCGGGATTTCCCCCACCACCACCAGCGGAGCTGTGTGCAGGAGGGACGGCATGATCCCCTGGATGCAGGGCTTCCCCCTGCCCCTACAGCCTCCCGCCACCCGGTCTGGCCCCTTCCCTCCCCCAGGATGAGCCCGTGATCCACGGAGGGTCTTACCTGCCGGATGACCGCGCCGACGGTGGACCTGCCCACCCCGAACTGGTTCACCATGGAGCGGTAGCTGTCCGGGGTGGCCAGTTTCCACAGGGCAATCTCAACCCTCTTCTCCACGGGGATGGTGGGGTGCAGGCGGGTGTCCTGCCTCCAGAGCGCAGTGGGAAGCCAGATGCAGAGCTCATGAAATGTCCCCCTGCACATCCTAAAGTTCTGCACCCAGTGCTGGTCGCCCCATTGTCCCAGCACCAGGCGCTCCCAGCAGTCCCCACTGGTGTCGTGGCTCCACAGGTGCCTGTCGGTGGTGGGGTGGGGGTGCCCGAGTGCAGCAGTTGCATGCATCTGATCAAGCATGTGTTGCTCAGTCTCCAGTTCCTGCTGGAGCAGTGTGGGTCCCTGCAGAAGGACCTCCACAGCCTCAGTTATGGACCTGATGGGACATTGCTGGGTGGGGTCCTCCTCCGGCTCCATGTCCGTGAGCAAGGGCAGCGATGGTGCCCAGGGGCACTTGCTCAGAGGCTGAGTTGGAGGACATGGCTGTGTGTCTGGATGCCTCAATGAGGTGCTTCTGTACGCAGCCACAGGAAAAGGGCTGTCCAGGAGTCCCTTTAAGCGTGTTACCGAGCAGGGGTCCGGCACGTGTCCACAGAGGCTGCTGGTGACCTTTTGACATGGCCAAAGTGGTTCCGGGGCCAAGTTATTGTGTAACAGCATCCCACCAGTGTGCACGCTTTCTTGCACAAGAGCTCAGCGTTCTTGCGCTGCGTTCTGGCCAGTATGGACGCTCTCTTGTGTAAGATATGCTTGCGCAATAACCCACCAGTGTAGACATAGCCTAAGATATTTAGGGATTGATCTTAAAAACCCTTATTCAATCTTGAGTATTTCTTATTGGCTTATTCAACAAGTATAGCACTGTGTCCCTACTTGGATGAGAAAAGAGAATAGGAACAGGTTTATTTGAGTTGATATTGAACTACAGGTTTAGAAACTTAAAAAACCTTGGAAACTGAAAAAATTCGACTGAGCCAAAATGTTTCCATGTTGGCTCCACACCTAGCAACAAATAAATTATATGCTGAGATGTATTTTAGAAAGCACATGAAAAAATTCTATATAGTGGTCATAAAAACTAGGGTACAGCTGTTCCGAAAACTCTGGCTCCTGAGAGGTGTTTTACTTGGGCCCAGTTTCCTGTGGCATTTTGAGAGACAGAGAATTTGTTCCAACTGTCTCAAAAAGATCCTGTTAATTTTTTCTTCCTTACAAACAGAAAAGCCCAAAGTAGTGTAACCCAAAACTTTACACACACAGCTCCCAAAAGAAAATGGACCACAGCATGTCAAGTCCTAGTTGAGGACTTTTGTAGTTCTGTTAAGAGCTAGATTGTACCACAGTTACAGGCTTAGGTGGCAGATGCCCATCTAATATCATTAGCAAATGGGGAGGAAGAGAGGGAAAGTAGACAGATCCATGGCTATGGCACCTTCTGTGCCTTGACCAGGGAAGCTAGATGACCATGGAACAGAGGGAAGAGTACAGTACCCAGAAGAATAAGGTTCTCTCCTCTCCACATGGACCCACAAAATCTGTCAGGGTCACAGCTTGAGGTGAAGAAAAGAGCATGGGACAAGCAAACAAGTAGGTGGCAAGAGGACAGACTCATAGCCAAAGGATCTGGGTGGAAAGGAGTATGCCACACTCAGAACAAGGCTTCAGAAAATTACTTCCCCCCCCCCCCGACTTTTAGATTAAGAGATCAGCATGGAGCAGTTTTGATTTTGAGGCACAAATTCTTTCCCAAAGCACTTCCAGGGGTAATATAGGTACATGCCATACTAAGATTTGAATCTACAGGCTCAATTTGCCCTAAATATTACAATAGGAAACAATGTAAAACACTTATATAACTGAATTTATAAATCATTCACCTAAAAAATCTGGTTTATATATATATGTCTCATATAAATTCAAATTTGCTATTACTGCAAAAAGTACTGTACAATATAAACCATGGATTAAATTACAGGTGCATAAGCAGTAATTTAGGTTAGCCACCAAAACAAAATGTATATGTTAATTTTTATGGTCAATCAAACTGAATCAGCAATCAATTAAGTTTAAACTTCTAGCAAGCAGCAACCTTGTAATTAAACTAAAAACAAAGTCACATATTATCCGCATGTTAAGGATGCATTTATTCGGTATATGGGATTATTTACTTCAGATCTTCTGAAGAACATCTGCATGGATCTCTTTAGAATTTAATCTCTCTTTAAGTATACTTTTAATAAGAATTGTCAGAATGTTGAATAAGGCTTATTCACCACTTTTAAAAAGCATTCTTCTACTGAAGAACAAAAAAAGGGATACTATATTGTCAACTACTTTGTACCTCCTAGTCGAAAAAGACTGATTTTTGTTTGCAAACTATATATTTGATATCTAAATCATGTTCAGAGGCTTTCATTCATGATTGGTAGATTGATACAGCCCTCTATGAAAAATGGATTTATCTTTTGCAACACTCATCAAACACTAAATGCCTAACTAGGCTGCAAGAAGAATCTTTAATTCCATCATTTTACTCTGGTAATTGCTTTTGCTTCCTTATGTTTAACCAGAGTAAATGAACTATAATTTTAAATTTCTCTTGACACTTGCTATCAGACATTGAATAAAACACGAACAAAGTGGTGAATGCTGAAGAAGGCAACTGAATCAAGAGTATATTAAATTATAAAAATCTATTTTAAAGGCATAAACTAGGAAAAGTCAGAATTGAAGCTGATATTTCATCCTTAACTCATTCTCATTGTGCTGAGATTTTCCAGTATACATTTTAGTCAAGACCAGCCTCTGTCTGGAGAACCTTACAGTATGTAGCAAAAAAAAAAAAAAGAAGAAGAAGAAGAAGGAGAAGAAGAAGTTTTAGCCTGGACTCTAAAATTCCTTGTTTTTATAGATTTAAATCAAACCTAAGAATTGGTAGGCTTGAGATGATGAGAATTTTTAGCCTCAGATTATTATTTTTCCATAAAGTTTTACATTTTACAAAACAAGTTTCCATTTTATGAAACCAAAACCTTTAGAAAAATAATTGAAAAGATTCTGGCAAAGTCCCACAACGCTCCTCATCACTTCATTGTCTAGCTCAGCATTATGGGAAAGAGATATCTTTGTAATGCACTGGTTCCAAAGGAAAGCAGGGTTAGGATTAGAGAAGCTGTATAGGTTCATAATATATTTTGCCTCTGAAGGAGTTTGAGAGAGGCTTCCTTGAGCCTGGCTAAGGCCAGAGCAGGTCTGTTTTATGGTTATACTAGTGTACCAGGGAATACCTCTGTACCACAGCAGTACAAGAAAAATTCAGCAGGAGTAGGAAGAATGTTTCCCACAATCACTTTTGTCAGAAAGAGAGTTGATAGTGAGCCAAACCTCAAAAAGAGATTCTTCCCCAAGAAGTTAGTCTTCTCATTGAAGAAGGCTGGCAGCCTTGACTTTGATGTCTGAGAGAATTTGGAAGGAGGAGACTTTTATCGCCTATCCACATTTTTACACCAATCTATGTCACCTTTTTGCCTTAAAATTCTTTAGACTTTTATATCAGTCAGTGTGAAGGTACAAAACATCATTTTTCTGATTTTCAGATCGCCTTTTGTGCACATTGCCTCTACCCTGCCTGTGCCAATGTGTTTTATGCATTAACTCTTGCATACACATTTGCAAATCCCATTTGTCTAGGAGTTTTCATGCACAAAAAGAGCCTGTGTAAAGGCCCCTTTGAAATCTGGGCACCATCTATTCATTAGAATTGCACTTGCAGGTTACTGACATGTTATATCAGGGAATCTTGGATGATTATCCTCATAGCATCTTACTTAGGCTATGTCTACACTGCAGAGTTTTTCCGGGATACCAAAGATATCTCAGAAAAAAATGTTCAGAAGAGCAGACGTGCTTTTTCGGCATCCCTGTAAACCTCATTATACAAGGAAGAAGGGATGTTCCAAAAAAGGGGTTTGTTCCAACATTTGGCCGTGTAGATGGGCCAAATGTCGGAAAAACCTCTTCCGAAAAAAGAAGCAGAAAAAACTACGCAAATTGCGGTTCGCAATTTGCGTAGCTTTTTCTGGAAGACCAGTGTAGTGTCGACATAGCCTTAGTGACACAAAATAACTGTTAATATATTTTATCAATGCTGCTTCCTAATTTGTGCTAAGGAATCTATTCTCCCATCATTCTATGAATGGGCTCAATTTCCATAACCAGGCTTTTTATATCGAAGTTGTCCTTTACCAGTTTTTGGACCTGATATTCCAGATTAGCACACATATTTGCAGCTCGATTATAATCCACAGTACACAAGGACTATATTTTCCTCTAAAGGTTTGTCTACACGGAAGCAAATAGTGTGTTCTTAATTTGGGTTCTTAAACACATGTTAGAAAACTCAGGTTAAAATATCAGTGAAAACAGGGCAACTTGTTTTTTCACTCTGGTTAACTACTTGAGTTAAAGCCTATAGGGCAGGGGTGGGAAACCTTTTGGGGGTACGGGGGGGTCTGCTGACACACAGAAAAATCAGTCACGGGCTGCGGGGAGGCAGTGGGGAGGGGCTGGAGTGCCAGTGCAGGCTCCCCAATGCTGAGGAAGTCCCTATGTCTTGGAGGCCAGATCCAGGCAACCCAGGGGCCGAATCCAGCCCCGGGCCTTTGGTTCTCCACCCCTGCTATGGGGGTATGGAACTGAACTCCAGTTGCTAATGCAAGTTAAAGCTGAGTTGCCTTGTCTTCATTGCTATTTTAACCCAAGTTATCTAACGTGGGTTAGCTGGCTTGAGTTAAGAACACGCCTTTTATTTCCAAGGTAAACATACCCTACAATTACTCATGTGCTCAGCTGCATAGGTAAAAAAGATTCACATCTAGATATTTACAAAGCCTAAAAGGAAGTGACCCAGTTTGAACAAGGTTACTAGAATTAGTATTTTCTATACAGACATAAAAGACGATAGTTTCTGAAAATACATGGACTATTATTATTAATTAATATTATCCTCTAGGCAGTACACTCTTCATACTGTATTTTTTCTAGGTAAATATCCATTATTAATGTTTGAAACTATTTAGACTATGGAGAAAAGATATTTAAAAATAAACAACTGATATATGTGTTATTCTTTTATAGAGACTTTCAAAGTCAATATCACTTTCTGTGTTGCATGCACAACTGTGGGGCATGATTTTTGTTGTAAATAATGTATGTTATTCAGAAACTGGATTATTCATATGATAATTAGAGCCCTGCACAACAGGAACATTTGTAGAGTGGGGAATAGTTGAGGAGGGAAAGGGGAGAAGTGGTAAGAAAGCTTGGCCTTTCTGACATCTATGCCAAACATAATGATTTTCTACAACTGTCATTAGTACCCTTAAATTGCTCTTCAGACTGAAAAAATGTAGATCTCTGAATTGCTACAACCTCACCAATAATGCCAGTTTTGGGGGAAAATTACATTAATTTCTTCTAAAATATATCCATACTTGTTCTATCCAGTATTATGAATATATCACCTTCCTGAAGCTGAAGAATTGCAATAACCATCCTAAGAAGTATCAATCTCTTGGATTTATTTGTTTTTCCCGGTTTTAGTAATGGAATGATGCCTTGACCTTACCATGCTTGCACTTTTGGTCGGTTGGTTTGCTTAGTAATGAGTGTGTAAGTACGTGTGTATTGTATATATAAAACCTGCAGGATGTATTTTAGAACATTGCCTGTACTTTTTGAAATAAGTAGCCCAAGCTTAAATAACCTCTCTGGATAAAAAATAACACATGGCTACATTATGGATTGAAGCTGTATGTTTAATCTGAGAAACGATGTTATCATCTTCTAAATTCTCATATTTTAATGGGACAGGCCAAAATGTCTTGAATTATATTGGACTTTTGTCTATCACCTAACTACCTAAAATTTGGAGGAGAGAAATAGATTGTCTATCACTCATAATTTACACAGTCTGCCTTATCTGATATCAGAGATGTATTCTCAGCATTAGCTTTAACCCGGGCATGATTTGACTTTCCTGGTATTCAGCCATCCAGCTGGAATATAAATATATCATTTAGTACTAAGGATGACAATTATCTCACTCACCTAGTCTCTCTAATATCCTGGAAGAGACCAGGCTACAACTATACTACTTTGCTTCTAGGGTTGATGGCTAAACAAAACTGCTGCCTTCCCAATAATTAAGTACATCTTCTAAAGAATTGTCAGTTTATTTTAAAATGTTTATCAATCTAATAATTAGATTAATTGGATTATTTGATATTGACCCATTTTGTTTGAACTTATATGAATTTTACTTATTCTTTTTGCTTAGTTATGTAGTTTACTTATGCAAATATCTACAATTGGAAACCTCTGAGATAGGGCTGTTTCTTCTCCAAATGTCAGGGTTCAGGTATGGAGGAGTCCTGGGGTAAATAACAGTCAGCCAATGTTGTGTCCCATGTAGTGGTTGTCCACAGAGCTGCTTCTGTAGTCCTCACATAATTGTAGCCTGATAGGGACATTATTAGACAGACAAGGAGGGTGACATAATATATTTTACTGGACCACCTCCTATTAGCTTTTGAAAGAAAGGTGACTTGCATATTGATCATTTCAGAGGACCTAAATACCGTCAAATTTCCCATGAGTTCATACATGCTGCGTAGTATATCTTATTCACAAAAGCAGAAGAATTATAAGAAGGAACCATTGATAAGAAACCCATACTTATGCCTAATTCAGAGTTACTGATGAAGATATGTCAGTAATACAGGTAGCTGTTTATGAAATGAGTCGTAGTCATAGCTTTGACAACTAGAGAAGACCCGCATGGCAAGTCAACTCACTAGCCTAGGGAAATCTTAACACAAATAGAGGAATTGGCAGAACATTCATTTCCTCAGAAATGAGAGAGAGAAACTAAAAAGAGCAGTGAAAAATAAACATGTTGCTTCCATGTGATGTAAAATTTTATATCCTCTGGAATTTCTTTAGCAATATCCAATTTCAATATTTCCAAATTTTTGACCAGTAGTTGTGACGGGAAGCACCTTTTTCTTCCCTCTTCCACCCCACACACTTCTTCTATATACAAACCAACAGGCAAGGGGTTCTTGTGATCTTATCTACTATAAATTTGGAAGAGTTTGTCTGTCTGTCTGGGTGTGTCTAGACTACAGGGTTTTTTCGAAAAACGTGGCCTTTCTTCGAAAAAACTTCCCCTGCGTCTAGACTGCTGCTGCGTTCTTTCGAAAGTAAATCGAAAGAACGCAGCAGTTTTTGCAAGGAATAATGCCTTTT
Source organism: Pelochelys cantorii (assembly GCA_032595735.1). Taxonomy (NCBI): domain Eukaryota; kingdom Metazoa; phylum Chordata; order Testudines; family Trionychidae; genus Pelochelys; species Pelochelys cantorii. The sequence goes on from CM064329.1 coordinate 75,138,341, forward strand.
TTCAAAAGTGTTCTTTCAATGCAAACTGTGCTTTTTCAAAAGAGAGCATCCAGATTGCCTGGGTGCTCTCTTTCAAAAAAGCGGCTTGCTTTTTCGAAAGTACTGGTTGTAGTCTACTCTAAATGCTCTTTCAAAAGAGGCTTGCAGTCTAGACGTAGCCTCTGTTTGTCCACTCCTCCTAAACAGTAAGAGCTAGGACCACCAAATTTGGTATACAACTTCCTCTTATCACAACGTGAAGCAAGATAAGAGTTTGGTTGTGCCAGGAAAATGGGATGTGCCTGGAATCTGATTGCTTCTCATATAACCACACAGAAAAGAGACAGAATCACAAGGCAGATAAAAGGGGTTGGCTGGGGGCACCCCACCTGGCTGAGACTGCTCCAGCTCTGAGCCTCCCATTCCCAGGTACCCTTTAGGGAGAGTGTGGGAGGCTGAAGCTTCCCCAGCCAATACAAATGGGAGCATTTCTGACTGTTCCCCTTCAACAAGTAGTGAGGAGAAAGTGCACAGTTTGATGCATTCCTCATTCTGGCTGGGGAGCACAGGGGTCAGACAAACCTGGACCTGCCCCAGCCTGGGGACATGCGCCCCTCCCCCAGCTGTGCTTGCTGGAGCTGCAGAAGCCATGGAGAGGTACTTCTCACCTGGCCTCAAGGTGCTGTGGTCAGAGAGCGCTGGGGTAGTCCTCTCACTCCAGGGCAGCCTGCATACTGAACCCCTCATCCCCTTCCCCACCCCAGAGCAATGATTTAAATGAAGCATGTACATTTTCATTTTATTTTCCAAAAACAGAAATTAACTATCCTACAATGGCAGACATTCACATAGGAGGTGCAAGTAAGGGCTATAAAATAATATATTTGGCCTTGTGGTGGTTAGTGGCAATAGAAGATTTCTTGGCAGCCAATATTATCCCCAACTAGCACTGTCAAAGTCATAATTCAAAGCCTCTTGCCAGAGCCATGTAATGTTTATCCTTTTCTCAATAGGCTCTATACCCTTTTCTTTTTCTGTGAACTGCTTGTTCAGAGAAGAAGGCCACGGAAGGAGCTTTTGTATTATTGATTTATCATTAGTCAATAGCTAACAATGTTTTCAACTCTGTGTGGGACAAGAGGGTGATACAGGCTGTATCCACAAGAAATTACATAAGACAAAATATACACTGAGGGAGGAAATGGAGACACAAGCTTTTCATTATTTATTAAATATGGCCAGACCCTCACCTAGTCCAGTTAAATCAATGGAAGTACTCTGAGTACACCGGTTGAGATTTTGAGCTTCTACCTTTGTGGAATGTTTTCACGATCACAGAAGAAATATGTTTTAAGGAGGGATTTGAAATTGGCCCAGGAAAACTGGGTCAGGCCAGAGGTTCTGGAAATAGAACAGAGGAACAGAAGATAGTGCAAAGACAAGAATGGAAAAATGTGGTCTCTGTGGAACAAACTAGGTAGAGAGAAGCAGATGAAAGCAAAAGTGTTGCCTGGAGCTGAGGAAAGCCTTGAAGGTGAACACAAATGGTTTAGCTGTGGTGTAGCATGTGAGCAGAAGGGTTTCTAAAGAAGGTGGTTGTGGTCAGGTTGGAGATGGATTTTGTTCAGTAATGTCACTGTTTCAGCAGTGATACCATTTTGTTCTTAAGAAAGCATCCTATTGGAAAACATTTTCCCATTTACCTTTATGGATGTCAACTTTCATTTCTTCCCCCTAGGACGTGTCCCTGGCCATCCCTGAAGCAGCAGCAGTTGTAAGAAATAATGTGTAAAAGAACAGAAGGGGCAGCAAGAGGGACAAAGAAAACAGATGAGACAACAGAAAACTGATTTACAGATTTTCTCATTTGAGGTGCATGATACAAAAATATTGCTGGTTATGATGTGCAGACTGAGGCTTGTCTATATATTTATAAAATAAGTGAAGTGCAAATCACACTCGAGGATTTATGCTAAAAGTGTTTCTAAAACACACCAGAATGAGTAGAATGTATCACCAACTACCTCCTACAATGGCAGACATTCACTTGAGTCAGTGTAGGAAGTCTGTGATTAAATGTAAACTGCAACTGAATCCTCCAGTGCAACCCAGATCCAAGCAGGACTGAATTTTGAAAACATTTAGAACCAGATTCAGATCTGGATTTTGCAATTTAGGCCATTTCTATTAAAATATGCAAAGAAAAAGAAATTATTGCTGAACAGCAATGACTATACTAAGGAAAGTAGAGATTCATTAGTAAAACATGGGTCAGTGAATAAGATTTGACTGTTTGTGACAAAATATAACTGTATTTTCCTGTGGCCAGAAAATATAATAGTGGAAGAAAATTGGATTAGGTGTAGACTGAGTATCACCTGATACAATGTGTTGTGCAGTTTGAACAGCAGATGTCTCACCAGGGATGCTTCCCTGCAGAAACAGCAGGAACCTCCTGTACACTCACTTTGCTTGGCATTCATCTCCCAACCAGCTGCCAATTTTAAACTATAGCAAGTCTCTCAGTTTATAGTCCTTTCAAGCTAAAATCTGTTACATTTGGGGAAAATAGCAATACTTATGTAAATCAATAATTACATTGTATGTAATACAGTAAATCCATAACATGCCTAGAGTGATGCTAACAACTTAGCACATTGGTATGCTATCATCCGATACATAGAAAGTAATTCTTATGTGTCAACATCTGAATGTATCTTGTTCAAATACTCATTTTGCTTGGCACAAACAGCTCTCTTTGCATATTAGGTATAAATATAATTTTACTTTCCTCTTCAACAGATCTACATATTGTAACTAAATCCAACTCATGTCAAAGTTCTTCCTACATTTTAACTATACTAGACAATGATGGCCAGAGATGCCATTCACCTAAGCCTTCAGCAACCTGAGTTGCTGGGCAGTAGCCAAGACCCATTAAAATATTTGTCTCAGAGGAGGAGCCATGTTAGTCTGTAACTTTAAAAACAATGAGTATTCCTGTGGCACCTTAGGGCATGTCTACACAGCAGAACTAAAGCTGTAATAAGCTATACAACTTGAGCTACGTCAATTGTGTGGCTTATGTCAAAACAGCTTATTTCGGCTTTTGGTGCTGTCTACACAGCAGAAAGTCCAAAAAAGAGCATTCTTCCTCCAACTTCCCTTACTCCTCATAAAATGAGGGTTACAGGAGTTGGAGTAAGAAATCCTCTAGGCTGACCATTATTTTGACATTATGCTGAAATATATGCTTATGGTGTAGGTGCGTACTATGTTATTTCAGTTATTGTATGTATTGTACGTCAGTTATTCTGAAATAACACTGTGGTGTAGATGTACCATTAGAGACTAACAAATATTTAGGATCATGAACTTTCATGGGTAAAATACACTTCATCAGATGAGTTGGAAAAAATATTTGTGGATATCAGCAAACTTTGTTTCCTTCTTGTTAGCCAAAATCACTAGCTATTTTTGAAAATCTTGGCTAATCTTATCTATAAAATATTCAAAATAAGAAGTGATTTAGACATGTTAAATAACATAATACAATATTGGATGTTTGCAGGAAACTTCCAGGTGACATGAAAATAGTACAATTCTTTAAACAACCTTTCCATCTATATGCTATTCTTCCAGACATATACAGGCATTGAGGCCCTTGGGTTTTTTTCACCATTCCCTCATTGTTGAATACTGTCATTTGACCCAGTGTATTGTTGTATTTCTTAGTGCCAACAAAAGATCCAATTCTGAAAACTTGCTTTACTGCTTATTGATTTCCACTTCTGGATGAATCACAAGTCAGCAATACCACTGAATTATTTTAAATAATACCTCATGAAAAATGCCAGATTGATAGCCCTGGAGATTTAATAGCCATTGAGAGTGCAAATTAGAGTCAATTCTGTTGCTATTTTGTTTTGTGCACTCCAGCACTGCACACTAGGAACTGGAATAAGACACCAAAATATTTTATATAGGCTTCTTAACAGCCAGGAGATTAAAACTTTCCAAAACAGAAGGATAGACATAGAGTAGATTGAAACTGGCAGTTGCAATATACAGGCTCTGTCTCTACAGGCTTTCTTCCATAATAACATTCCTATGAGCCATCCCATCCTTCAAGACGTAAGTAATTTTTTTAATAATTAAAACAAATAATCAATGCATTTGGGTGTAATGAAAATCAATGTAACAAGCGAAACTAGAGTGGTATGTTGTTGGTAATTTAGTTTCCCAGGAAAGCCCAGTTCAAGAGCAATTTTTATATGTGAGGTTGACTGAGATATTAGGAAGTCTAATAATTTGACTAAGTTAAAATAGTAAGTGTTTGGCTCAGTCATGTTTAGTGCCAGGGATCATTCTGATTTCTAGTTCTTTGATCAAGACAATACACTACATGTCCATCTGTCCACACTTTCTATTTAAAAAGTTCTTTATCATTCTTGATGAAGCTCTGAGGCTATTCCTTTTTCTTTTCTTTTTTTTTCTTTCTTTTTTTTTTTGAGTGTGTGAGAGAGATAGAGAGAGAGAGGTAATGCCCAGGCCAAACATTGGATAGGGTGTCTTTCAAGTGTATCAGTGTTATAATTTATTTGACAACAGGGGTTACTAACTGAATGTCTGGAATTTTGTCCCTCCCTCTTCCCCACACACACTCATAATGAGCATGTCTACACTGCATACTTATTTCAGAATAAGCTATTTCAGAGGAAATATTCTGAAGTAGCTTATTTTGAAACAGTGCATCTTCACAGCAAATGCCCATCGAAATAGCTCTGAGCTACTTCAAAATAGAGCGTCCATGTTCATTGAATGCTGAATCGCATTAAGGCCACTCGGAAGCACTTCCGGCAGGGCATCAGGACAGCACTCACTTCCTAGAGCTGCTGCCTAAGTCTGAGGCTTGAGCTTAAAAGCCCCGCCCCCCACCCCCACCCCCGATACAGCTGTGTTTCAGATTCTTCTCCTTTGCCTACCTCATTGAGGGACAGCAAAGTCTTTCTTTTGCTGGCTGTGGTTGCCCTTGCAAACACCTCAGCTCTCTAAAATGGAGCCAGACCTGCCTCCCAGCAGTCATCAGTTCTTACATGTCTCTTGGTGCTCCTCCTGTGGCAGTTTCTGCGGGCTGCCTTCCAGGGCTTGCAGGAACAGGACCCCCAGCTCCTTGTGGGGAAATTCCACTCTGCTCTCTGGGTGCTGCTTATGCAGCTCGACCCACACCCACACCCTCCCCTGTACATCGTGCAGCACCACTTCTGGCACCTGCACACCAGCTCCAGCTGGTGGAACCAGATCATCCTAGAGTGATGGGACAACCAGCAGTGGCTCCAGAATTTCCACATGCAGAAGGACACCTTTCTGGAACTGTGTGAGTGGCTCACCCCTGGCCTCAGGTGGCAAAACACCCACATGAGACCCGTCATCCCTCTCCAGAAGTGGGTAGCCATCGCCATCTGGAAGCTCACCATGCAAGACAGCTACCTCTCTGTGGCTATGTCTAGACTACAAGCCTCTTTCGAAAGAGAGCATCTAGACTACAAGCAGATTTTTCGAAAAAGCAAGCCGCTTTTTCAAAAGAGAATCTAGATGCTCTTTCGAAAAAGCACAGTTTGCATTCAATAGCGCCTTTTTTCGAAAGAGTACTTTCCAAAAAAAGCGTTATTCCTCGTAAAATGAGGTTTACTGCGATCGAAAAAACTGCCGCGTTCTTTCAATTTACTTTCGAAAGAATGTGGCTGCAGTCTAGATGCAGGTGAAGTTTTTCAAAAAAAGGCTACTTTTTTTGAAAAAACCCTGTAGTCTAGACACACCCTGTGGGGAACCAATTCAGTGTGGGGAGATCAACCATTAGGGCTGTGGTCATGCGGGCATGGTGCTCTCGTGCTATTGTCCCAGAAGGGTGGGAAACTGAACTGCTGGAGTGAGGTTTTTCTGGGGAAGGGGGGAGCTGAGGGGTTGGAAGTCCCCTCCCTGGAAGGTTTTTTAGTCCTGCCTTCATAAAGCCCTGATGGGGAATGGGGCAAGTCGGGGTTGCTCCTGGTGTGTGGGGGAGAGGAGGGTGGTGTGGGGCTCAGGGAACTCCCGAGAGCCCTGGCAACCCTATGATTCTCTGTCTGCTTCTACATGTGGTGAAAGACATCAACACTGTCCTTCTGTGCAGACTCATCAACCTGGGCAATGTGGACCCCATCATTGCCGGCTTTGCTGCCATGGGTTTCCTTAACTGTGGGGCGGGCATTAATGGCATCCACATTCCTATCCAGGCCACCAGCCACTGGGCATCTGAGTACATTAACTGGAAGGGATACTTTTCAATGGTCCTGCAGGCCCTCATCGACCACCATGGCTAGTTCACAGACATTTATGTTGGGTGGTCGGGGAAGGCACACGACACACGTGTCCTCCAAAACTCCAGCCTGTTCTGGAAGCTGTGTGCCAGCACCTTTTTCCCCGACCACACCATCAGGGTTGTGGACGTGGACATGCCAATCTGTGTTGTAGGGGATGCAGCCTACCCTCTGCTCCCCTGGCTCATGAAGTCCAACACCGGACACCTTGACCCCAACAAGCAATGTTTTAACTCTAGGCTCAGCAGGGCTCGTACTGTTGTGGAAGGTGCCTTTGGGCATCTCAAGGGGAGGTTCCATTGTCTCCTCACCCGGTTGGACCTCAGTACTATTGGCTATCCAGCTGTAGATATCCGCATTCCTGCATCTGGCATGGAGATCCTGGAGGTTTGCCTCCTTTCCCCAGACCTCAATGAGGTCCAGGATCTCCACACCACACCAGGCAGCACACGCCTCTTCTGTCCCTGGACAGGGTCCTGGAAGCTGCCGGGGGCAGTGCTGGCAGCTGTGGCGGGGCTCGGCTGGAGAGGTGGGCTCAGCCATCGCAGCAGGGAAGGCTGTGCATGGTCCTGCTGTGTGACACGATGTGAGCAGATTCTTCATGCCACAAGCCCTTTCCCTTCTGCCTGAAGCTTTAAGGGCTGCAGGAGAAGGGAAGTTATAGAGTTCTGATGAGTGTGGACAGAGTGGCCAGCAGGGCATCTGTGGGATTTCCTGGAGGCCCTTTATTTCTAAATAGCCCTGGCTGCCCTGTCTATCCGCGCCCTATTCCAAAATAGCTATTTCAGAATAGGCGTTATTCCTCATAAAATGAAGGTTACAGAATTCAAAGTAAGATGCCCGTTATTTTGAAATTATTTCAAAATAACAGGCTTGCTGTGTAGATGCTTACTTTATTATTTCAGAATGATGTCTCATTTCGAAAGAACGCCGCTGTGTAGACATGCCTATACTGGACTATTATTGCAACATCTTCATAATTTAAACCCTTTTCCCCTGTTTATAATGTTACTTCTTATCATTAAATTGATACTATTGGACTTTTTCATTCTTATTATTTTAACTAAAAGAACCCATTGAGTCAGGCAGGCGGCAAGTAGAAAGTTCATGGAGCAACTTAAATGTGGCAATTATGCTAACTATTCCCCCCAACTGAGAGAATGACATTAAAGGATCACTGGACATTTAAAATATTGATTATGGGTAACATTTAAAAAATGCATAAGTGACCAAAGGCCTAAATCCCATTTTCAAAAGTAATTTAGGCACTCAGGGCCAGATTGTTATTGATATGTAAGATTATGTCTACACAGCAAAGTTATTTTGAAATAACGGCCGTTATTTTGAAATAACTTTCCTCGCGTCTACACAGCCAAACCGCTATTTCGAAATTAAATCAAAATAGCGTAGGGCTTATTTCGAAATTGGTAAACTTCATTCCACGAGGAATAGCGATAATTTTGAAATTGCTATTTCGAAATAAGCGCTGTGTAGATGCTTATTTTGAAATAGGGGACCTCCAGCCCTTCCCAGGGTGCCCTGGTGGCCACTCTGGGTACAACCAGGAAAATTGCTCTCCCTCCCCCCCTCCCTGGAGCCCTTAAAGGGGTAGAGTCTGGCCACAGTGCCTGTGCCAGCTCCAGGCCTGCCAGCCCAGAGCCAGCAGTCACTGCCCCTGACCCAGTGGCCCCAAAACATGAGCCAGCAAGCCACCAGCAGCCAGCTGCTCCCTAGGACCAGTCCCCCAGCTCCCAGGAGCCTGCCAGAGGCCGGAAAAGGCAGGCATCTTCCTGGTCCAGGGCGGAGATCATGGACCTTATTCAGGTTTGGGGGGATGCCCTCAATGTACATGATCTCCGAACTAGACAGAGGAATGAGGCCGTCTATGACAGGATAGCTGCCAGCATGGCCAGCAAAGGCCACATCCGCACCCAGGAGCAGGTGTGGTTGAAAATAAAGGCGCTTCGGCAGGCATATACCAGGGTCACAGGGGGCAGCTCCTAACCAGGGGCAGACCCACACACCTGCCCCTATTTCAATGCCCTGAACCGCATCCTGGGGGGGCGGGACAGTCTGTGCCCCCCAGGTGGTCGTCAACCCTGGGGCAGAGGGCCTGACCAGGGCATCGAGGAGGAGGAGGAGGAGAGCCAGGAGCCAGAGGAGGCCATCATCACTAACCAGATGAGCCAGGACCCCCGAGCTGCCCCAGCGGACCTCTCACTAGTGTCATCTCAGGCCAGGGAGGCAACAACATGTGAGTGCCATCACTGTCCCCTTATGTGGGGGCGGGGACAGAAACCAGGGACTGCGTGTGTGGACCTTGCTGTCTATGGATCATGCAGCAACCTGTGCATGTGCAAGCATGTGCCATGAAACCCCTGGGCATGTGGTCCCAGCTGGCTGCCACACAGAGGCCTTACCCTGTTAGCCACACGCGTATGTGAGGAGGCATGACATTCTCCTGACTCCGGGGTGGGACACAGCAGGATGCCCTCCCTCCACAAGGCCACTCTACACAGAGGCAGGGGACACCTACACTATATACACCACAGGGGCATGGGTGTGGTCCCGAGGCAGCTCCCATTCCCAGGGATGGCAGGACATTCCGAACATGCAGACCCTGGTGCAGAACGTGCTGCCTCCTGCCGCTCCAGCGCCTGCTGCCTCCCCAGCTACCACTCCTCCTTCCACTCCTTCTCTCCTTCCCGCTTCTCTCTCCATCACCTCCACACCCTCCACCTGCTCCCCACCTTCCATCCCCTCCCCATCCCCCCAGGGACGCCAAGGCCCCCGCACCCACGGTGCTGGGAGACTGTTGGCCCAGCGAGACCTCCAAACATGATCCCTGAGCTTCCCTCCCGCTTCTTCCCCTTGCTTCCCCCTTCCAGCTCCCTCCTCCCAGGTTTCCCCCTCCCCTCTCCCACCATCTCTCTCCCTTCTCCTGCCTCCTTTCCCCAGTCTCACCAGAGTTTCATTCCCTTCCCCCCGCTTTGTTAAATAAAGAGAGTTTGTATTTATGAAAATACGTGTATTTTATTTTACACCAGGAAGGGGGGTTAGGGAGCGGTAAGTGGAAGGATGTGAGGGAGGAATGAGGCACAAGCCCCAAGTGGGGCACACCAGGGAGACTGTTTGTGCTCCTCAGGGTGGAAGCTCTCCCACAGGGCCTCCTGGATACTGACAGCCCCCCGATGGACCTCCCGGATGGCAGCCTGCAGCAAGTGCAGCCAGGCTCGCAGCAACATGTCCAAGAGAAGCACCAGAGTACCCAGGGGCAGCTCTGGCTCCATGTTGCAGAGTGCCGTGATGTCCCGAGTGAGGGCAACCAGAGCATGCAGAGACAAAATGCTTTGGTATCCCTTATCGAGGTAGACAAGCAAGCAGGGAAACCTGAGAACTGGCTGTCTGGGGGGTGGGCAGTCCTTTAAGCACAGACCTCAGATAGCCTCAGGCAGCAGCCCCACACAGTAAGTCCTGACCTGGTGCCCTGCCAGAACTGGTTCTGGCCAGCCTTAAATGTGATTCAGAGTCTACTCAGTGTGGACACGCTATTTCAAAATAGCAAAATACTATTTCGAAATGCATTTTGTGTGTAGACGCGTTATTTCAAAATAAGCTATTTCAAAATAAGATATTTCGAAATAACACTGTAGTGTAGACATACCCTAAGAGACTAGAGATGTCGATAGGCCTTTGATGTCATAGCAGGTTATCCCCATAACTGACATCAAAATCAACAGGACTTTGGGTGCTTTTGAGAATCCCATTACACATCTATTTGAATCCTTAAGAATCTCAGGATGTTAGGGGTGTCAGCAATGAACAAAGAGGAATCACACCCAAATGTGGAGATTCTTTTATTTTTCTTTTCTTTTCTCTGTCTCTTCTTTTTGTTGTAATCTTTGAAATAAATATTGTATTTGGTTTTAAATAACTTACAGTTTGCAGTCTATTCTTGAGGGGAGGGCTGTATCCTTGTCCTTCAGGAGAAAAGCTAGCTAGCCTTTTTCTGGAAATAGGGCAAGCCATAACCTTCAATATTGGAATGGGATAGATTTTGAACAATAATCTGAACAACCAATTATTCTGGTAATAGAGGAGGAGGAGAAGCCATTTACCCCCCCCCCCCCAGGCTGGGAGGATTACAGCTAGCACTCTCAGGAGGAAATGTAGGGTAGTGGTGGCTGGTGGCTCTCTTCTGAGTGAGATGGAAACACCAGTCTTTTGCTCTGACATAGCATCCTAGGAGGTATGCTGCCTGACACCAGCCCATAGCTAAGACATTACATTGGGTCCTCTGACTACTTCCCCATGCTACTCATCCATGTGGGCATTAATGATACTGTGAAGTATGACCCTCAATAGATTACAAGTGACTACTGAGATCTGGGAGCAAGGGTGAAGGTGTTGGGAGAATTATCTTTAACCCATCTAGTCAAGGGTAGGGGGCCCAGGCAGAGACAGATGAATCTGGAAGGTGAATGCCTGTTTGCAAGGATGGTGTCAGCAGCAGAGCTTTGACCAGAAGGACTGCCAAGCAGTGATGGGGGTCCACCTAATGAAGAAGGGGAAGGGCATAGTTGGACACAGACTGGAAAACCTTGTGAGGAAGGCTTTAAACTAGCTTTGAAGGTGGCAGGTGACCAAAGTCCATAGATAAGTAAAAAACATGGAGACCTGGGAGAAAGGTCAGAATTAGGGGGGGGGAGAGGGACAGGGGCTGTTATAGCAGGGATAAAGGTGAGACCAGACAAAACTGCGGGAGGGGGAATCAAATCAGTATCTTAGTTGTCTAATCAGGGATGTTAAAATGTATGTATTTATGCAAATGTATAACCAATGAAAATTTTAGTGGTTATATATTTACATGTGGGGGGTGGTTCTGCAGGAGCCGCTACACATGGAGAGCTGTCTTAAAAGCTGGCACACTATGTGCGCCAACTCCTGCCTGCACCCGCACTGCCCCACACTGCTGCCTCTGCATCCCCCTCCCATACAGTGAATGCTCATGTAGGCCCACAAAATCTACAAGCCCTGGGATCTCAGGAGAGTTAATCCAGTCCTTGGGGGGAGCCTTGAGCCTAGGTGCTTCCCCAGAGGTTTGGAGTGTAAGGTGAATCCTGGCACCTGAGTTGCATGAATGAGGTGAGTGTCTTTCTTATTTTTTCTGCTTAGTTTGGGGGAAGGGGTCACATCTGTGAGGTGGGTTTTCTTTGCTTCTCACTTGCGTGTGGCCTCTGACTGATTTTTCTGTAGGTCAGTGGCCCCGACCCAAAAAAGGTTCTCCACCCCTGAACTAGATGAATCAAACTGCACCATTGACTATCTCTGCATAGTAGTAGTAGGAATATTACCGACCACCTGACCCAAGGGTGCTGGTGAAATGCTCAGAGAGATCAGAGAGGTTACAAAAAGAGAGAAACTAATCATAGGGTACGTCTAGACTACAGGCTTTTGTCAACAGAGGCTTTGTCGACAGATACTGTCAACAAAGCTTCTTAGACAAAGAGCATCTAGACTACATCCAGTTCTGTCGACAAAGCAAGCCGCTTTGTCGACATGAGAGTGTAGATGCAAAGGACAGTGTAGATGCAATAATGCCTTCTGTCAACAGAACTCTGTCAACAGAAGACATTATTCCTCGTATAATGAGGTTTACCGCCGTCAACAAAACTGCCGAGTTCTGTCAATGTTATCTCGAAAGAACTCGGCGGTAGTGTAGACGCAGGCATAGTTTTGTCAACAAAACCCTGTAGTCTAGACACACCCATAATAGGGAATTTCAGTATCCCATATTTGACTATGTAGATGTCACCACAAGATGGGATGCATAGATGATATTTCTACAAAGCCTTAATGATTGCTTCTTGGAGCAGCTATTCTTGGAGTGATAGGCAATTCTTGATTTAGTCTTCAGTGGTGAACAGTAACTTGTCTAAGAGGTAAACATAGCTGAACTGCTCAGTATTAATGACCATAAGGTAATTAAATTTAACATGCTTGTAGAGATGCCCAAACCCATCACAGATCATTTAACTTCAAGAAAGGTGACTATACAAAAATGAGGAAGCTAATAAAACAGAAATAAAAATGAACAACCATAAGAGTGAAATGACTGCAATCTGCATGGAATCTATTTAAAAACAGCAGAGTAGAGGCTCTAAATAAATGATACCCCAAAGAAACAAACAGTACAAAGACAAGGAACCCCGAGCCTAGTTAAACAGCAGAATAAAAGAGGTAACTAATGACAAAAAGATATCTGAGTAATGAAAATGAGCATTAACTCTGGCAAGTCAAGTGTAAATCTATAATTAGGGAGTTTGAAGAGCAACTAGCAAAAGACACACAAACTGAGACACCAAGAATGGTGGGTATTGTAGGCTGGGGGGCACTGTGCCTCACCAAGCTGCCTAACATGGCCCTGCCCATGCTTTGCCCCCAGGCCAGGCCCCCTCCTGCAATTTCCAGTGCTCTACCCTGACTCAAGTTGGCAGGCGCTTGCTGGTCTGCCTCTCTCAGGGACTTGGTACAGCTAGCGCTGGGCTGAGTTGCCTGCCTGGTGCTAGGACCATGCCCTGGAGTTGGGGGTGCTGAGGACATACCACCCAGAGCACCAGGGCTTGGGGGCCACTGCAGCTGCATTGCCCAGTGCTCTGGGGATGGCTACTCAGTGCACAAGATCTGGGGGCACTTTGGCCATCTGCACAGCTGCCTGGAGTGCTGGGGTTGGGGCTGAGGGGTGACTGTGGGTGTACTCTGGGCTCTTGCAGGGGAGAGGGTTAAAAGGGGATTTGGAGGATAGGCCCTTGGGCATAGGGGCCAGGAGTTACCCTTCCCCAATGGTAGCCTCTCTTGTAAAACACACAAGCAATTTTTTAAAGTACACTAGAAGCATGAATCCTGCCGAATAGATAGGTCACTGGACAATCAAGATGCCAAAGGAACACTTAAGAAACATAAGGCCATTACAGAGAAGCTAAATAAATTGTTTGCATTTGGTCTTCACTGCAGATGATGTGAGGGAGATTCCCACACTTGATCTTTTCTTTTTAGGTGACAAATCTTTGGAACTGTCCCAGATTGAGATGTCAATAGAAGAGGCTGTGGAACAAATAGACGAAATAACAGAACAAGTCAGGACCAGATCATATTTACCCAAGAGTTCTGAAGGAATTCAAATATGAATTGCAGAACTACTACCTGTTGTGTGTAACCCATTGCTTAAATCAGCAAAGGACAGAATGATCAGACACACCGATGAACATGGTATGCTGGGGGAAAGTCAATGCAGTGTTTGTAAAGAAATATCATGCCTCTCCAATCTATAAGGATTCTTTAGTGGTGTCAACAATCAAAGTGATATAGTGTACTTGGACTTTCAGTAAGCCTTAGACAAGGTTCTTCCCCAAAGGCTTTAAATAAAGCAGTCATGACATAAAGGAGAATTTTTTCTCATGGGTCAGTAAATAGTTAAATAGTTAAAAAATATGAAACAAAGCCTAGTAATGGTCAGTTTTCACAATGGAAAGTGGTAGGTTACACTCAAAAATCTGTACTGGGATCAGTACTGTTCAATATAATCATAAATTATCTGGAAAAAGGGGTTAACAATGAGATAGCAAAGTTTACAGATAATCGAAAATGACTCAGGATACTTAAGTTCAAAGCTGGCGGCAAAGAGTTACACAGGGATCTCACAAAACTGGGTGACTAGGCAACAAAATAGCAGATAAAATGTTGTGTTGATAAGTGCAAAAAAGTAATGCACATAAGAAATCATAATACCAACCATTAATATAAAACAATAGGTTCTAAATTAGCTGTTAATGTTGAAAAAAACATTGGAGTCATCATGGACAGGTCTCTGAAAACATCCACTTAATGTGCAGTGGCAGTCAAAATAGGTAGTAGAATGTTAGGAACTATAAGGAAAGCAATAAATAATAAGACGGAACATATCATAATACCACTATATAATTCTATTATATGCCCACACCTTACATATACCATGCATTTCTGGTCACCCCATCTAAAAATACTTTGGAATTGGTAAAAGTACAGAGAAGGTAAATAAAAAAGATTGATGGAATGGAACTGCTTTCATATGAGCAGAAATTAAAAGATTGGGACTGGTCATCTTAGAAAAAAAGATAACAGAGGGGAGGATATGATAGAAGCCTCTAAAATAATGAATGGTATAGAATAAGTAAATGGGGATATGTTATTTAATCTCTTCACATAACACAAGAACTGGGGTTCACCCAATTAAATTAATAAGCATGAAGTTTAAAACAAACATAAATATGTACTTCTTCACACACTGCATAGTCAACCTGTGGAACTCATGGCCAGAGGATGTTGTGAAGGCCAAATGTATAATTGGGTTTAAAAGAGAATTAGATAAATTCCTGGAGGGTTGGTCCATAATTGGCTCTTAATGACAATTATAAGCAACAGAACCCCATGCTCTGAGTGCCCTAAACTTCTAACTACCAGAAGCTGAGACTGGATTATAGGAGATGGAGCACTCAATGATTATCCTTTTCTCTTTTTACCCACTAAAGCATCTTGCACTGGCCACTGTCAGAAAAAAGGATACTGGGCTAGATGGACTGTTGGTTTGATCCCGTACAGCAATTCTCATGTTCCTATGCGTAATTTCCTATGATATTTTTCTCAAGCTTGTGCCCAGATTTGAGAGAATAACACTTTTTCCCCTCTATAAGGATTTGGAGAGGCAGTCAAGCAGCAAAATCAAAGTCAAAAAGTGGATTTCAGACTTCCAAGAGTTCACCAATACTTTAGTGTAGGGTTTGGTTTGGTCCTTTTAAAGATCAGGGCTGTTTCCAAAATTTTAATCCAGATCAGGATTCAGATTTCAAACATCTCCCAAATTTGGGATGTGTGTGTGGTTTAGAGAGTTTTGTTTCAGATCCATCCCTAACAAGAACATTGTTTCAGCTTCAGCTTATTTCCAGTGTTTTGTCATCTTAAATCACCAATTTTAACGTATTTAAATCTCATCCTCTCAATAGAGTATTCTTGTGTACGTTCAAATAAGTAACACTGTATTTTAGGGTGATAAAAGACATTTTTTTGATTTGTTCTTTAACCAGCCCCCCTCCCTTCTTCAAGGGTGCATCTACACAGCACCCTACCTCAAAATAAGCTACATAATTTGCGCTACATAAATTGCGTAGCTTATTTTGATGGTATTTCAAAATAGCTTATTTCAAAATTTCAAAATAAGGCACTATTCTGAAATGTTCCTTATCCCTCGTGCAATGAGGTTTACAGGGACGTCGGAATAGCGAACCCATTATATTTCGATATAGCAGGCTTGCTCTTAAGATGCGGAATAGCTAATAGATCCACAGTGTAGGCGTAGCCCCAGTGTCCATTTTTCAACAGGAAAGCATCAAAATCGGTGTCACCTTCCCTCTGCATGTACAGTGCAAGATTAAAATGGTTGCACCAAAGAGTCTTGTATTTTTCCCTCTTCTAATTTATCACAACCACAAATTCCACAGAAAGTTAAGGTGGGGGAAGGGAGAAGGTGTTCAGCTGATGGACAGCACCTCTACCTCCTAGAAGATTCATTCCACTGTACATCTTGAATCTGCTGACAAGAAACTCACAGCACAAGTAATCAGAGCCTTTGCAAGATTGATTTTTGTCCCTTGCTGGCATATGGCATATAGGGGGAAAAGTCTCTCATCTCTCAAAGCAATCTTAACTATTTAGAAGCCATTATTGCAGGATTACAAATCATCTGAATACCTTTCTTGTGTAACTTATTATTTATTAGCAAGTGCAGCAAGTTAGTCAGGTACCATTATATACTGTAGGCCCAGTCCTTCAGCCTTTTGTCAGTGGGAGTTTTACCTGAGTAATGGCTGCTGGATTAATTCCTATATTTGCAAAGTTTACCTGTTAAGTTCTATAAGCAAATCAGTGTGGTGTTAAATAGCCTTTTAATTGTTGATAACGTCTCACAACATATATTTACAGCTCACGTTTTCAAATTGATTCAATCCAAAATATAGCGATATTCTGTCCTAGGTTGGTAAAAAATGCTTAAAGTCAACTTGTCATAAGGACTAAATTGAATCTATTACCTATACAGCTCTGGAAAAGAAGATGTAGGGGAAAATGGAGAAGCATGAGATTTATCTGATGTTTGGTTGATGTATGGGTGTATAAAATCTTAAGTAATACAGATAATGTCACACAATATTGTAACATATTTTCCGTTGAACATTATAAAACAATAAGGCATAAATGGAAATTAAAGGAAAAATCTGAATGGTTGTCAGAGAACACTTTTTCATTCAGAGAATCATAAACATATGGAATGGTATGTCAGGCAAAGTTTCTGGGATAAGATGAGTGGAATAATTATAAAATAGATTTATATCCTCAGGAATGAAGTGCCGAAAGTGGGAAGAGCTTTAAGTCAAATGATTTTTAAACCTCACCAAAAAAATTCTCATGAAAATCATAGTTAGCAGCTAATTTTCTGGAGTTTGCCATCTATTCTTAATTCTGAATTAATTACTAATTCACTAATTATATATAAACAAACATACATGTGTGTCATGCACAGACATAGAGAACTATACTATACTTCTAATACATTTCCGTATATCTAAACCCAGAGACTGAGTATGCTATTTTATGGTTATATCACTATTGCTATAAATTAATGGTTGATGTGAAGATATGGAGTGTTTAAATTCTATTAGAAAACATGGAACTCAAAGGCACTCTGATATCATGGTGATGTGTGCAGTATATAAACCAATATAGACAAACAGATAAAAAGGCAGTTCCCAAGGCAAATAAGAGCAGTAAACATAATTTCATTTGTGCAACGAGTAATTAAAGACAGAGATGAAAAATGCAAAATAGAAGATGTTAATGTCTTCTCACCCTTAGTCTCCTCACAGAAATTTGGATAAGATGATATGGTTTAGTAGGACATTTATAATCCAAATCTCAACAATAACTCTGGTCTCTCAGATTCCTATTTCCTCATAAACTCCCTATTGAGATACACATTATGCTGTCAGAAATAATGTATTCAACTCATATTTAAGTTAAGACTCTGAAGAGCCATGAAAAGGCATGTGTTTGACAGAAATGGCATAAAGAACAGGAGAGGCCATCCCAAATACTTTACTGACATAGCCCTATTTACATAGGCATATTTACAGCCCCAGACCATGCCTCACATTGCTTTCTCTTACCTACCAGCCTCACTTGTTTCTTAGCTGGCTTCAGCACAGTTTACTACCACCTGCTTTGATACCGGGGCCTGGTCTATACTAGACCAGGAAGGTTGGCTTAAGGTATGCAACTCCAGCTACGCAAAATGCATAGCTGGAGTTGGCTTACCTTAAACTGAGCTGTGGCAGTATCCACACAGCGAGAAGCTGACAGGAGCCAATGCTCCCATTGGCTTCCTTACTTCTCACAAAAGGAGGCATACCAGACACCAGTGGGGGCTGCCCTCTGCATTTGATTTATGAGTCTATACTAGATCTGC
Organism: Pelochelys cantorii; assembly: GCA_032595735.1. Classification (NCBI taxonomy): domain Eukaryota; kingdom Metazoa; phylum Chordata; order Testudines; family Trionychidae; genus Pelochelys; species Pelochelys cantorii. Next base: position 75,156,227 of record CM064329.1, read on the forward strand.
TAAATCGAAGGCTAGCAGATTGACCTCCAGAGCATCTATCTTCTTGTAAGTATAGATATGCCTTGGGAGAGCAACAAGTCCATGCTATATAAATCCAACATAAAGGACATATAGTTCTGAGTTTCATGTGTGTAATGGTGACACTACAGACAGAAGCATTTCACTATCTCTGATAGTATTGGTATGTACACACTAAGCATGAGGTGAACAAAGATGGAGCATAGTGATTCCTTGCTGAGGAAGAGTAAATACTTCTTTTGTACTTCTTGAAGAAAAAAACCCCCTAAAATACAGAAAGAGTGTCCCATCTACTCTGTTAAGCTGTCATGGCAAGTTAACAAAACATTGTGTCAGTGGTAAAAGATGTAGATTGAACAAATGCAGAATGTATACTGTATCTGTTGATGAGAGATCATCCACCATAGATGATCGCGTTAAAGCTGTAACCAAATCAGCCAGGTCTAAAAAACCCGAATGCTAGGATAATCTATGCTATCAAAATGTGACCAGGCTTATTTCAACAGATTCAGCAAATTCAAGCAACCCATCAATCAGGATGGGTAGGAATGGTGTCCCTAGCCTCTGTTTGTCAGAGGCTGGAAATGGATAACAGGAGAGGGATCACTTGATGATTACCTGTTCTGTTCACTCCCTCTGGGGCATCTGGCATTGGCCACTGTCGTAAAACAGGATACTGGGCTAGATGGACCTTTGCTCTGACCCCGTTTGGCCGTTCCTATGTTCTTATGTTCTTATGTTCAATCTTTTAAAGAAAATGGATGTTAAATGCCTTGCAGGAATAAAATCTTAACACTGAAACTAAATTAAGACAAGTCAATTCACTAGACTGCCCGCCATCTAAACAATTCTTTTGGATAAGATTTTGCTGATGCCTTGGCAAATAATGGCTTTCTTCACTCTCTCTCTCTCTAGGTCATTGGGAAGGGGGAAAGGGACGGAGAGGTTACAAATTCTTAGTGCATCCTGTTTCACCATGCACTGACTAGTCACATAAGATAATTTTTTCAAAATTACCTGAGCACTTAGGGCCTCTACTTACTTTACTTATGCTACATCGATGACATCTTCATAATCTGGACTCACAGGAAAGAGACTCTTAAAGAATTTCACAAGTATTTCAACAACTTCCACCCTACCATCAACCTCAACCTAGATCAGTCCACACGAGAAATCCACTTCCTTGACACTATAGTACAATTCAATGATGGACAAATTTCCACCACCTTATACCGGAAACCTACTGACTGCTATACTTACCTTCATGCCTCTAGCTTCCATCCCAGACACATTTCTCAATCTATTGTATACAGCCAAGCCCTAAGATAAAATAGGATTTGCTCCAATCCCACAGACAGAGACAAACACCTACAGGATCTATATAGAGCATTCTTAAAACTGAAATACCCACCTGGAGAAGTGAAAAAACAGATTGACAGAGCCAAAAAAGTACCCAGACATGTACAACTTCAAGACAGGCCCAAAAGAGAAAACAACAGAATTCTACTTGTCATCACCTACAGTCCACAACTTAAACCCCTCCAACGCATTATCAACAATCGACAACCTATCCTGGAAAATAACCCCTCACTCTCAGAGGCCTTCGGGAAAAGGCAAATTCTCACTTACAGACAACCCCCTAACCTCAAACAAATTCTTTCCAGTAACCACGCAACACACCTCCATCCAGGAACCCACCCCTGCAATCAGCCCCAGGGCCAACTCTGCGCACATATCAATACAAGCGATTTCATCACTTGACCCAACCACATCAGCCACCAAATCAGAGGCTCATTTAACTGCACATCCACTAATGTGATCTGTGCCATCAAATGCCAGCAATGCCGCACTGCCATGTATATTGGCCAAATTGGACAGTCTCTACAGGAAAGAATCAATGGATACAAATCAGATATCTGAAAAGGCAACAAAAACCTGTTGGAGAACACTTTAATCCTCCTGGACACTCATTAATGGATCTCAGAGTCACTGTTTTGTTTGAGACCAATTCCACAAGCCAAATACACAGAGAAGGGTTGGAACTTAACTTCATTCACAAGTTTAATTCTGATGCAAATTCTGATGCAAATGGTATGAATTGTGATATTGGATGTGATATCAACCAACCAAACAATGAAGGTGCTAATGATTCTTGATGTCTGTGTAGAATCTGGTGTTGGTCATCTTCCTTTCCAAGTGCAAACTAATGGTTCTTATCAGCCTCTTATAACTATTTAGTCTTTAAGGTGCTACTAGACTATTTGTTGTTTTTTAAGTCTTTCCTGTTACAGACTAACTCGGCTATCCCTCTGAAGCTTATCTACTCACTATCTCTTTTTTCTTCCTTCCCTCCATTTTTTTTCCTTCTCCCCCCCCCCCCCACCTTCCCTTATTTATTCTTGGATCTGGACTTCCCACACTCCAGTCATCTGAAGAAGTGGGCTGTGCCCATGAAAGCTTATGATGCCATCCACATGTTTTGTTAGTCTTTAAATTGCTACTAGACTATTTGTTGTTTTTTACATTTACACTTTTTTCAGACTGTCTAGTGATTCACAGGAATGGCTCTGATACAGTATTGATTTTAGGACATATAAATAATTCTGTTGTGGTCTTGCCAGAGCACATCATCCTGCACTGGTAACAGAGATCACAAATTTCCCATGTTGTTAATGGCTGTCCCCTGTCCTATACATGCCACCACACCATACTGCATCATATAAAAAATGTGTACCATAGTTTATGCTGCTTTGGTATAGATATTCCTATATATAGCCTGTTTTCCAAATCGTTCCCCTTCTTGCTGTTTCTGGGAGTGCAGAGCTGAGCTCTTGCATTCTGCCAAAAGCACAGCCTCATCTTAAAGAATGAAAATTCTCACAAGTTGTAGCCCTATGATCTGATAACAGGGTGGTGTAATCTAGTACACAAAACCCAAAATCTGAATAAGCTTTGTGGTACAAGCTTTGTGGTATGGCAATTTATTTGTGTGTCAGTTTATAGATCAGCTGCATTACTGCAGGCTAGTGGATAATTAGTGGGGATGGCTTTCCAACCATCTCCAAATGTATCTGCTCTCATCTAGGTCATGTGAGAGTGGTTAGTTGAAAAAGAGAATGGGAAGGCTCACACTAGATGTTGATGTAACCTACACACCTGCTGGGTATGGCATACTGTCCCAAATAGTGGCACATAGACCACTTACCAAGAGAAAGAATGAGGCACCTGGTTTTAGCTCAAACTGTAGAGGCTTATGCACTAAGTTCCAGAGGTCCCAAGTTCAGTTCCACCTATTTGTGTTACATTGATACCTAGCATCCCTCAGTATGAGCAAACTGAACATAAGATTTTATCATAGGCACTGCTTGGACTGAAGTTGTCCTTACAGTTTATGTAGAAGAAGTTAAAATAATTCTCCCGACCACCATCAAAAGAAATGAATGAAAATGAAGATGCTCTATGGACTACACTAACAGGAGCTATCAAACTTGGCCATAGTATTTGAATTGCAAAGTAGCAATCAATTAGTTTATCATTAATCAGATAATTTTGGGGTTCATGAATAATATGAAATGAAAAGTAGAAATAACTAGCAGGACAATTTTCAGGAACCATCTTAGCTTTATAAACTAATCCTCCTCTAATGGCCCTTTTTAATGTAATTTATAGGTTCATCATTACCCTTTTTGTATTAGTAATTATTTCTAAAATACCAAAGAACCATCTTTTTTTCAAGGTCCTTTTTTGTGCCTGATTTACAGCTAGGCTCACGTTGGACTCTGTCTTTCTGAGGTTTGACATTTCAAAATATTTATAGCTCTTTTACATTAATGCCTTTCTCATGACTCTGAAGGTGACCGTTATTTCTTTCATCTTATTGTAATTAGATGGATCAACTATTGCTTTATTATTTCTATTATTTATCTGTGCAACACCTTAAAATGGTCAAATTAGCAAGTGATACTGAGCATGGTATGAACTATAACAAACAAATATTTCTGAAAACATAGGGTGCACTTGATGCATCAGCAAAGAAACTGTTCCAAGCGAAAGCACAAAATCTTTAATATTTTATTGATCAGATCTAAACCTTCTGCCCAAAGTGGCAATTAAATTTCAATTAAACTGACTGAAAGCATCATATTAAATTTCAGCACTTTACGAGCTATCAGATAATGCTGCAGGACAAATCTTTAGTATGATCACACTCTTTTCAAATTATATTATCCTGTTCATTCACAATAAAAGTGACAGTTTTAGGTATACTTTCAATATTTCTTGAATATAAACCCTCTAATGAACACATTTTATTGCCTTTAAATCAATTATTATTGGATATTTTAATAAAGTGAATTGAGCACTTTGTTTTACACACTGCTTAGAAGTTATTATATTTTGCAGTCAGCACAGCAAAGAACAGTAATAGTATGATAGAAATAGTCAAATACCTAATACTACATTATAAATTTAATCAAGCTTTTTACAATGATGAATATGCTGTGTTCCATTTCACAACCACTAATGATGCACCATGTTAATTAGTAACTGATTAATTCTTTGTGATTTGGGTCTCCCTTCCTGCAATACCACTCTCACTTCAATGAGATGAGATTAAGATAATGCAGCCAAAATTTCAGGACTAAAACACTGAATGTGCTTTAAAGACATTACATTTAAATTCTAAAATATTTTATTACTATTACTCCATCTCCTCTTAGTTGTACACATATATATTTAAATATAAATACTTCTATAACCAGAAATATTTAATGAGACATAAGATAGGTGTGAGGCAAATCCAACACAATACTGTCAATAGCCAAATTTCATAACTTAGCAATTGTTTGGACATGGTGGGTTGAATAACATTTGCCTTCTTTGGAAATAGAAATCTGTATTCCATACTCTATTGAAAGAATGCCATATCATTTATTATGGATGATTAAATTAAAATAATTATTCACAGAGGAGCTCAAGATTTTTCTGTAAGATTTGTCCAGCACATAATGGTCATTATACACTGCAGCCACTTTCAACCCCCAAATTGCTTCCTTCTGTATCTATACATTCCTAAGGTAAGCAAGCAGATAAATATTCACATACAAGATCAGCCCTTCTCCCTGATCACATGACCATAAATGGACTTTGTGCAGTGACTTAACTCTTGTGAAGTGGGTTTTGCCCATGAAAGCTGATGATTCATATATTTTGATTAGTCTCTAAGGTGCCACAGGACTCTAAGGTGCCACTCATTGTTTCTGAAGTTACAGAATAACACAACAACCCCGGTGAGATTTTTTAACTCTTTATACTTGTACTAATCAAAATTATTTCATTCAGGCCCTGGGAAGACCAAAATAGCAGGACAGAAGAAAAAGCACACTCCATCTTCTGTAACAGTAACTTTCTGTTATATTTTTTTCTCTCTTTTATTCCTGCCATCAGTTTTTAAAAGACAAGAAAAGGAAAGTTTTTGCTTCACATAGAGAGAAAAAAACCTAAATGAAGGTAAACGTGAAAAAAAAAAGTTTGTTTATAGGGCCATGTTTACTGGCACTTTAAACAGAGAATTTACAATCAGAGGCACATATTTTTCTCACAATGGTACAGTATTTCAGAGATGGCATTACTTTGTATGAATAAGTATATTTTGTTCATTTTAAATAACGTTTTTTTCTGATTCTACTATATTTATCCCTTGGGAACAGAGTGAAAAATTAGATGTCAAAGGCAAAGGGTTTTTTTCAAACTAGTGAAACTGTCAAAAATGCTTGGTTTAATCGTCTCCCCCTTCCTTATTTTGCAGTACATACAGTTATAAGACCAATCCTGCACAGGGTCAAGCAGTATTGAAGTGGCTAAGTACAGGAATCTCCAGAACAGATGCTCAAGCTGCCTCAGCAGGCATGGATAGCAAATGCCACCTCAAACACAGATTGTCTCAGCATGTGCTCACACCTCCCTTGACCCTGTATCTCCTAGCTTGGCTCCCATTAAAGTTCCATAGAAAGAAGGAATGCTTGAAGAGAAGGACAGGTGGACCTTAGAGGAAATCCAATCTTAGGCTGTACAAATGAGCAACTGCTGTCTTTTATAAACAAATGTACTCTGGCTTTCCAGTATAAGCCAGGCCCTTGGTCAGCTCCCAACATTGCAGCTAATTGATGTGGCTGTGTGCAATGAGCATACAATGGGGGACACCATACGCTGACAGCTCACAGGCCTCTTACTCTTAATTGCAGACTGTCTCATGGTATTTGTTAAGACTCTCTCTCCGTTTAATTAATGAGTGTTGTTCTAAGTATGGAGAAGAAACCACATAAGACAGCTGTTTATTTCTCATTAGAAGGCACTCAAATATCATGGTGATGAGCACTATATAGGAACATTAATAGCATAGACTAGAATACTGTGTGGTACAGTCTGATTAACTGTGGTGAACTGGAAGCTAGCCTTATATCTGGGATTTGTCAGAGCTGTTCCCTACTCTGTCCCTGTGAGTGCAGAGCCCGCAAAAGACCTTAAATACCTTGCCTCTATAGGCTCTGCTTACAAAAAACTCCCCAGGGTCACACATGCACTGACTCTGGAAGATAGGCTTCCACCATCAAGTGATTGTTAAAAAACCCTGAAAAAACCCAGGAAGGAACACTTGAAATCCTTCCCCGAGGGTACCCCAAGCTCTTCTGCCACAAGAGACCTTGAAAAAAAGAAACAAAAGAAAACACAGAAAACAAACTGTGTCTTTGATAACTAACCTCTCAGGTTAGGCAGGCACAAACACAGACCCGTTACCTGCCAGGACACAAGAATCAAATCATCACCTAAAAAAGAATTATTTTATTAACAAAAAACAAAAAGATATCCTTAAAAAGCATAGTTGGTTGCCAGGTGTTACATAGCAACTGAGAAGAACAAATTAAAACACAGACAACATAGTATCTCTGGGTACAGCTTATATAGTGAATGGGGGGGTGGGGAGGAGCACATGGATTTTACCCAGAGAAGTTTAACCAAACAACAAAACAAAGAAAAATACCCTTATCGTGACTAAATATACATTTTTCCTTTATTTACTCATGATCCCTTCATGGTCTAGTCCATCTCCATGCCCTGAATTCTTTGGAGGTATGGTAGTTCTGATTACTGCATGTTGCTCCCTCCAGCCCTTAACTTAGAACTCACACAAAGGAAGAAGCAGCTAGGTATCTACATACAATTCAAATTTCAACAGTCTTTCCCATTGGCTTTCCTGGCTTTCTGCCAATACCCTCACCCTCTCCCGGTAGCTACCTGAGTTTAACCCTTTAGTCACCGGGTGCTGGCCAGCACTCCTCCTATCCATCACAGATGCAGATGGAGTCAACATTGTCAGTAACCCACCAAATCACCAGTATTCAGCAGCCAGCTGCTTACATGAGTATCAGAGTATTTGTTGTATCAGGACATGGAGTAAATCTCAGATTAACTATAAAGGGATAATATTTCCCTAACTCATGCCAGTAACCCCTGACCATTTTTCAAAGAGCAGAATCAGGATCAGGCCATTCATACTGAAAAATCTGTGCAAATGTTGGACAGCTCCTAAATATATTAATCCCCTGGATGTGATCCTAAGAATCATTTTAGTTGCATTTTAATGGACCTATTCAGTGATTTTTATCATTGAATTTTATTTGACTGCGGTGAAACTCTGCAGGAAACTGCTACGTTTATATGATAATGGGAAGAGAAAGAAAGAAGATGGGGCGGGTGAAAGGGGGAAAAGATTGCATTGGTGTGAAGGTAGTTTGCATTTTATTGACTCCTTATAATTCATTCTAGTGCAGCTTTGTTGTTTGATCCAGTCCTTTTGAATATACCAAAATAATCAAACTTTTACAAATTCTTCAAGTTCATTTGAAACTGCCACTAAATAGGAAATGCTGAGCCAGTCAACTTCATTGTACTGTCCTTACTCGTCTCTAGTGATATGCTGGATTTATTTGTGACGCCAAGAAAAGAACTATGAATTTTTGGTCAGCCGTGTGCATGTGAATTTACATTTGTTCTCAGAAATGCATGAGCAAGACTGGCCTCCTGCTTTAGAACATGGAAGACAATTTATCAGTCTCTCAGTAAAATAGAGAATATATATCTGGTTAAACCTATCTAAAATGAGATGCAGCGCTAGCAATATGGAGGAGCTCAACAAGGCTGGCAATAAAAGTAGATATACAGTATCTGACATCAGATTGTTTCAAGCTTAATTTCAGTAAAGTAATAAGGTCAGAAAAAGAAACGCTCAGTGATGTACAGATTGATGCTATTAGATAGAAGCTATGCAATGCATATGGATGCAAACAAACATTTTATCTTGATATAATGGAGAAAGCATATAGAGATATTCAATATAATCTCTGCGGATTTATAACCATAAAAGTTGACCAGGTTTGATGGGTGATCAAGAATAGTATTATAACTGAGCAATTTACGCATTTGAACAGTATCAAACAGGGCTGTACTACTTTCATTTCCCAGAGTAAATGCTCTTTCTCCACATACACACGTATACCAAATTCACATGAGGGTGCTGTTTCAAAACATACAGTTTTAGAGGCTAATGAGCATCACATGTGATAATGCTATACCAGTCTTATTGACCGTATACCAATGATGGCAGTGATGCATAAAATAATTGGAGACTAAATTTTTTCAGAAGCCATGCATTAAAAACTTTTCTTTTTAAAAAATCATACAAGAGAAATGTTCTCTCATTAATAAATGTACCAACATACAGTGATCACTTAGAGGAAAAGCCAGCCTTATCAATATTTTCAGCCTTTCTTCTCATTTATTACATTTGCTAAAATTTTATGTACCAGTTTTTCTTTTGTCTTAAACAAAAATGAACATCAGGTTTTTCTTTTTCCAAAAATAATGCCGCTTCAGTTACATTTCCTTTACTTAGAAGGCTGGTCCATCCCTAGATCTATCTAGATTCTGCAGCTAGGACACTAAAGACACAGAATGGCTGAGAAAAGCCTGGCAGAATCTTACTCTTCATTTCTTTCTTTTGCCCTGAAACATCTGGGAGAAAAAGTTACTTCATCCATAGAGATGATGGCAAAATATCACATTGGATGTCTATACTATGATACCCTCTATGTTCTTTCTAATTTCAGAAAAGGTTGCCTTTGTACTCTCACTTTAAAACATTTAGACCTGATTCTTTGTCTACGTACGTCATTCATAGACTGGTGTCATTCCATTGACTTCATTTGGGCTACTCCTGACATCCAAGTGAGAAAATCAGGCCAGTTTAACCCTACGAGGCATTTTGAGACAATAACTACAATTTTTTCATCATAAATGAATTACAGCCTTGCTTTAAAGCATCATTCTATATGTTTAACTAAAACCAAAATATTACTCTTTGTATTTTTCAAATAGTTAAATGATTACGGACAAATTAACGTTCTTGTTATTAATAGTTACACCCTAAAGACATTTTATGGGGAAATATTACTCTTTCCTCTATTTATATCTCATGTGTCTGTCCTCTGTCATTCTCTTTCTCTTTAATCTTGTTTGAGTGTACGGCTCACTCGTCCTTATTTTATTGACTCAATCACAGGCGCACTGTCACTTTTTATAAAATGGTCACTGCAGAATCACATCAAGCAAATTCTTGATTCTGCAGTCAGTAATTTAGTGCCTTTATGGAATTGCAATTTCAGGGCTCACTGCTTGTTTTTCTAAAATGTACTTTAGGAATTAGTTACTCCAGCCACAAATCAGTTGAATTTATGCACAGTTGTAATACAGTTTATGGCCTCATGGTACATTGCTTCAAAAACAGCAGATGTGAAATTATGATAAATATAATGAGTGTTTTTTTGCCTGATCTACTGGAGTAGAGAAGGATCTGGAGCGTGTTTACCTATCCCATACAGTACATTTAATGTCTTAGTCAGGACTCCTGACAAAGGCTGATTAATGTCCTCATCTCTTTTATTAAAGATAAGAGTAGCACTGCAGTCAGGAGATAGAAAGCACACCATAAATCTTCGTAAAATGAGCAGTCAAATAATCACTCATCAGAAATAAAATCTACATACATTAACACTAACACTCAGCCTACCATGCACACAGCCATAAAAAAGCAAAAAGAGACCGGTTTCCGGAAGTTTTAATTTCAGCTACTTCTTTAAGTTTAATGTTACAGTTCCCGTAACCTGGATGCAAAAGCTGGCATTTAAAAGCACATGTGAAAGGACCAGATGCCTCGTCATTACATTAAGAGCATGAAGCAGGCAACAATTAAGCGATTCACTGGAAAGACATAATGCTGATCTATGCTAGCAATTAATCACAGAATACATTAGACAATGATGGGTGACCTACAAATTTTTGACAAAATAATTTTTCATCATGTTGGCGATTTCTTAGCCTAATATGCCTGCAAGGCACAGAGTCCAAACCTGTCATTTATTCCATCTCTCCTTGACAGGCGGCAACCTGTCTTCCAGACAAAATGAACATTATCTGTGCTCACTAGACATTTAGTGCAGGGCTTAGCTTATGACTAATGATAATAGGCAGACAGAAATGTTAGAGTCTGAAATAATGTTCTCTTTGTTAAAGAAATTTCTTGAGGTAGAATTTTTTTCCCAAAGACACATAAAGTTAAAAACTGTTTTTATCTATTTTTAAATGCAACTTTAAGAAACAACATTTCACTTCTATGAAATAAAGAGAAAGGTTTTGGCTTTTTTTTTTTTAAATCATATCTTACAAGGAAGCAAGCATGCTACAAATTGCCCACACAGGCTGGAACTGAAATAGAAAAAGTATCTTAGCAGACATAGCATGAATAAATAATCTTAGCTAAGTCATTTCTTTTAATATCACATTTTTGGTCAGTTTTCTATAAACAAATAAACCATCCCATTGGGCTGCAAAATAAAGTAACTGAGCACTGCCTGCTATGGTTATCCTCAGTCTCCAACATCTTCAGGTGTGGAAGGAGCCTACATTCTATTTGGATATATCTACACTGCAGAGTTTTTCCTGGAATACTGAAGGTATCCCGGGAAAGCTCTGCCACGTCTAAGGAATGCATCTGATTTTCTGAAAAAAATTTTGGAAAAGCAGAAGCCTTTTTTTGGTATCCATGTAAACCTCATATGATGAGAAAGAAGGAATGTTCCAAAAGAGGCTTTTTCCCAACATTTGGCCCAGTGTAGATGGGCCAAATGTCGGAAAAGCCTCTTTCAGAATAAAAGCGGAAAAAGATACGCAAATTGAGGTTTGCAATTTGTGTATCTTTTTCCGACTTTTCTTTGTAGTCTAGACACAGCCTTTGACACAGTGGCAGTTTAGAAAACATAAAATGGTGAAAATTGTTAACATGTCCACTGAAGTATATTCATTATTAATATATAACTGTTTTGCATTTGAAGACCCCAGATGAACTGGGCAAGTTAGATTTTCATTTGTTCAAGAATACCAAAAGAAGTAAAAGCTCCAGTCAGTGCAGAGCCCCCTTGTACTAGGTGCTGTACAAACACATTATAAAAAAAATGTATTCAGCTTAGAGGATGAAGTTTCAGAAGCAGAGTCTAGATTCAGGGTATGTCTACATTTGCCCCCTAGTTCGGACTGGGGAGGCAAATGAAGTATACCGAAGTTGCTAATGAAAGGCAGGATTTAAATATCCCATGCTTGATTAGCATATTCGCAACTGATTGCCATTTTAAAATGCTGGTAGCCCGAATTAACTCGCCGCGTGTAGACGCGGTAGTCCGATCCAAAACCCTTCCCTCGAATTAACTGTTACTGAAGGTATCCTGGGAAACCTCTGCCACATCTAAAGAATGCATCTGATTTTCTGAAAAAAAAATTGGAAAAGCAGAAGCCTTTTTTCAGTATCATGCAATGAGGAGTAACGGTTAATTTGAGGGAAGGGTTTTGGATCGGACTACCGCATGTACACGCGGCGAGTTAATTCGGGCTACCGGCATTTTAAAATGGTGACCGGCAGCGAAAATGCTAATCAAGCACAGGATATTTAAATCCCGTGCTCCATTAGCAACTTCGGTATGCTTCATTTGCCTCCCTAGTCCGAACTAGGGGGCAAGTGTAGACATACCGTCAGGTACTAACTCAACATTCATTGTAATATACCTGAATTATAGTAGTATGCTACAGATCCCCGTCAGGCCACATTGTTCTGGATGCTGTACAAGCATATTTTAAAAGATAATTCAAACCTCAAAGTGCTCAGTTATGTAAACTAACTTCCAGTACCCTAACCAGAAGTTGGGCATGTATATTGGGCCTGATTCAGCCTCCAGTGAAATAAACAGCAACCTTTCCATCGACTTCAGTGGCAACTGAGTCTGGTCAACTGAGAGGAAAATTTCTCTTAGAGGGAAAATTTAGAGGAACAAATAATGATTACACCAAAGGCTAATTCAAAAGCCCAATACTTTTGAACCACTACTTTCATGAGAAGAAAGCAAACAAGTATTATAGGGTATGTCTACACTTGCCCCCTAGTTCGAACTAGGGAGGCAAATGAAGCATACCGAAGTTGCTAATGAAGCACGGACTTTAAATATCCCGCACTTGATTAGCATATTTGCAGCCGGTCGCAATTTTAAAAAGCCGGTAGCCTGAATTAACTCACCGCGTGTAGACGCAGTAGTCCGATCCAAAACCCTTCCCTCGAATTAACTGTTACTCTTCGTGCAATGAGGTGTAACAGTTAATTCGAGGGAAGGGTTTTGGATCGGACTACCACGTCTACACGTGGCAAGTTAATTCGGGCTACCAGCATTTTAAAATGGCGACCAGCTGCGAATATGCTAATCAAGCACGGGATATTTAAATCCCGCGCTTCATTAGCAACTTCGATATGCTTCATTTGCCTCCCTAGTCCGAACTACGGGGCAAGTGTAGACATATCCATATTGAATAATTGTTACTTTAGCCAAAGTACATGTTTTACTAAATATTTTAATTATTTTTCCTGGTATGCTGCATTATGCACATGAGTGCATCCATATTCTTAGAATGCTACTCACAGCATAGTACTTTACTGGCAACTTAGACGTTGGTCCAAATTCATCCAAGCACAAATGCATTTTGCACAGCTACTCATCTCACTAACTTCAATGGGATTGGACTAAATGTACATCAGTGCTAAACTTGCCCAATTTTATACGTTGTTTTCCTTATTTTCTAGCTCAAAGAGTGGAATGAATTTAGAGAGGAAAGTCAAGAATGTTTTTGACCAGCACTCTTCTGAACATTATTAGATTTGCTGCCAATTTCTCTCCTGAAGGAATGTCAGTGAAACAACCAAAAGTCATTCTAATGAGATGACTGCTAAGACATCAATAAATTCCATGAGTTTTTGTTGTTTTTAAATGAATTTTCAAGTGAATAATAGGCCAGGTAAATAACCATCTACCTGATAAAAATGGGAACCTTTTTGTGTTTAAAATAGATCAAGTGAAACAGAGTGAGTGAATTACCCTTTCATCTATTAAAAATAGCAAGGGTTTCCAGTAAAAGGATTAAAGTACACTGACTGTGAAAGCTTATATTTAAATACCTATCTAATCTTCAGATAACAAATAACTTTAGCCTTCAAATCTCTCACACTTTCTGAGCATTCATTTCATCTCCTCAAAAATAAATATGAAAAAATATCACATCATCTTTTTTTTCCATAATATGATCTAGCATCAGTCATTTGTATTGATTCATCAGCCCTGTTACTCCAAGCAACATTAAATGATAGTAACAAGACCTCAATATCACTGCAAGCTTTTATACAGGAAGCCAATGCTTTTTGCAAGCTATTAATCCAGTGAGGAATTCTGCCTGCTTTTACTAATGCAAAGTTGATCCAGTTTCTTGTCGGTATCCTAACAGGAAGCACCCAGAAAGTCCTTGTTGAGTAACTTTTGCTGTCTAAGAAGCTGAGGCTGAAAGCTGCATTACAATTTTTCAATAAGATAATGATAATATAAAATATATTTTATAAAGCCAATTTAGTAGTATGCACACAGTTGTTTGACTTAGTAATCACCCCCAGAACACATAGGCTATGTCTACACTAGGAAACTATTTCAAAAGTAGTAAATCTGACTTAATAGCTCCTGATTTAACAAATTTGAACTGGTGTGTCCACACTATGGGGAAGCCTCAAAATTATTCTTCGGTAATGTAGACACACTATTTCGGACTTATAGCCCCAGGAAGCACTGGGGAGAAATTAGTTCAAATTACTCTGGGGAGTAATTATTTCAAAATAGCAGCACCAGAGTGTCCACACTAATGCTATTTTGTAATAACTATTTTGGAATTAATGTTACTCCTGGTGAAAAGCAGGAGTACAGATTTCAAATTCTGCAGCCCATTATTTTGAAATAATGGGTTTGGTAGTGTGGATGCTCTGCTATAAATTCAACCTTGGGGGGGAGGAGTTATTTCAAAATAAAGTCCTAGTGTAAACCAGGGCATAGTTACTTTTCTCTTTTCTTTTGAAAAAAACAATGACTCTGTCTAAACACAAAGCTGTACTGACGTTTTATTCATACAAAAGTCAAAAAATGCTAGCAAACATACAGATAAAAAAAACCCAACCTGAGCTGCCTGCTATTCTATCCTAGCTGTCTCACATTCTGCCTCCTGCAAATGATGAGGTTCATAAGGCTCATTCACTGCTTTCCTGTACCTTATGTATTCATTCACAAAAGAGCAGATTATGTGCAAAATGCAATCATTCCAATATGGAACTGTTTTACAATGCACTAACTTTGCCCTTGTGTAAATGACCACCTACAGTCCAGGGCAATAGTAAATAGGGCCCCAGAGTTTCCTATACATCCTTTAGAAACACGTTTGGACTTTCAGTCCCCAGAGCTGCCGCATTACTCTGCTTGGCAAACTTTTGTGGAGTTTAAACTTGTAAACAAGCGGGGGCTCTGGACCTTTCACACTCAGATACATCAAGGAGCTTGTGTAAAATCTACCTCTCCTCAGGGATTGAAAAAATATAAGGGCTAAAAATATTTACCAGTTGGAAGAGGCAGCAAAGCAGCACCCAAATACAAATGGCCAATTAGGGCTATAGCTGCTTCTTGCTCGAGGATTTAAAGGACTGGTTACCCATAATTCCCACCCCTTAAAAAATAGTTCAGAAACACACCGTAACAAGGAGAACTGGTGCTAGAGAATTCAGTAATAACCAAGTACTGACAGAGAAAATAGTTTTCAAGGAAGGCCTAAGTTCCTACCTTTCGGATAACTAGACATCTATGTATACAGCAGCCTGAAGTTTTCACAGTGGGTAACTGGACTATTTGAGATAGTTATTATGTGTTTTACTTTTCTGGGGGGTGTTATAATTGTAACAAAAGTCTACAGCTGCTTCCTGAGCTTAAAGTTTACCACCATTTCAATGCGGCTGAGTTACAATTCCTGCAGGAACCAGAAGCTTTGAATTTCCTGACTTCTGTGCATATAAAATCTCAATATAATGTTGTGTAAGCCTGTAGCTCCTTCTGGAAAAGTACATTCATCTTCAGGAAATGACACTGTGATTCTACAGGTTATTATGTCCTGTGCAGCTGCTGACTTCTTCTACCCCTCTGAATTGCCCAAAACTTACACTGCAAAGCATGAAAGTTATCTCGGCCAAGCTCATCTTTAAATCCTCTTGCAGTGTGGCAGACAGCTAATCCACCTCCCAGCTACTGGAACTGTCCCTGAGCTCTTTGGACAATAGCTCGATGATACTGCTCTTCTTCACTGCTAAGTGCCCTTCCCTACCATACTTTTGAAAGAAGATGAATGGCAAGGTGTTCTGTGACTGCGGGGCCTGAATTGGATCTCTTGTAGGATCATGCCTCTGGACAGTGTTCATTGAGAAGCATCTTTGAGGAGCCTGGACACTGTTTGGGGTACTCTGCTTGCTTTTCCCTTCTGGATTGCTGATTTCTAGTATTTGACCTCACGCCTGCTCCTGTTTTCTCTTTCATTGTCCCAAGTACTTAATTACAACCTGAGTTTAGTGGTGCCTCCCTCTTAGTTGGGGGTCAAGCTCCCACCCTCCTGTCCCAGTACTCACAAATAATAAAGTGTTTTTTACCAGATATGTCCTTCCCCAAGACCTGCCTCACAGTCTTTCCCATACAAAACATCTGAGCTAACCCAGTCCCAAAGCTATCCAAACCACCCAGCAGATCCTGGACATGCACTGTCAAACCAGCCATATTCCTAGCACTCTAAATGCCCACCTTGTTGGTACTATTTACCCAACAAAACTAAATTTGCTACATTTCCTGCTTTCACATCACTAAAAATAAACTCAATTTTAAATCCATAAGACAAAATACTTTTTCTCTTCCTTAATTACACATTGACTCTCTCTAGTCCATCGCCCTCAGGACCTGACCAATGCCGAACCAGAGAATTTGCTGAGCCATGGGAGGTCAGTATTGTCTAGCAGCTTTACCAACACCTCCACTGCTTGCTAGGCTCTTAGAATACAGTTAGGGGTAAATTAGAGTTAAATAATATCACCGAACGCTGAGAGCCAGGGCTGGTGGCTGTAAACAAACTTTATGGAACCACAGGAAACTTGGCCAAACCCATGATAAATAAACATCCCTAACTAAAATCATGCCGGACCATGGATGTTGCTGGACCAGAGAGTGTCAAACTAAAGAGATTCAACCTGTAGTGCACAGAGACTTCTTGAGTGCATGGACATTATCAGAAAATGGAAGTATATAATCAGGAACTGAGAATAATTCTAAGAGCCCCATTCTTATTATGCCAAGTCTGCTATAAAAGGTGAAATAGGCACTATTAATACTGACCATTGAGCCAGGTACCCAAGACCAAAGCCATTTAATGTTTTCTGGCTTAGATTTTCTAAGGGGCTTGAGAGTTTGAGAGCTACCAAAACCTATTAAATTTTGATGGGAATATGGTACCTAAGTGCCTTGGGTTCCTTTGATAGTTCCAATGAATTCTCAAAACTAACGTCTTAAATTCTGCCTTGAAATCAAAAGCAGCAGGTCTTGCTTACAACCCCTTGTCAAGAACTCCTGCTCAAAAGCACCACGTATCAAATAGCTTGCCATGCTTTTCACCAATTTCAGTTTTCTGTCTGATGTACAGCACATTGCAGTACTCGAGCCCTGAATTAACAAAAGTTTGGATTGTAGTAACCACATTCACACCAGAAAGAAATGGATGCAATCTCCTAGCCAGAAGCAGATGAGAAAAACAATACTTGTCCCCCAATAATACTCTGCGCTAATACTTCTAGTTTACAAACTTACATAACTAAATGTGGGCACACACTCTTAGTTAGAGGGCTAGATATCATTTCCCCCCACCCCCGCATCAATTCTGGTTGCTTCCTCAGTCTAACAATATTATCTCTATCCTATCTGTCCTGAATTTCAGCTAACTAGCTCTTATCCATACCTCTTTTTCTTACAAATGCTAGTCCACATATACAATAGCACTAGCAAGGTCAAGTGAAATACGGACATAGAGCTGGGTGACATCGCAATCCTGAAACATCCATTGCCCATACTTTCTCAGGAACTCTCTTTGCAGAGCTATAGAGAACTTGAGCAAGAGAAGAGGCAAGATGGAAAACTAAGGAGTGTCACACAATAGTGCCCTGAGGAAAGAAAAATGACTGCCTCACCACCTTCTCTGAATGCTCAGAAAAGGAGGAGTACAGCTACTCAACAGCAGCCCCAATGACACAATCTGTACAAGAGCCAAGACTATCTTATGATCAGAAGTATCAAAGGCATCTGAGAGACCTAACAACATAGCATTGGCATTGGTCATCCATTGCCATTATCACTTACTTTATATCAGTAGTTCCTAGCCTGAGAGATGCCCTTTCTGGGGGTGAGAGACATGCCAGATTTTTTTAGAAAGTAAATCATTGAAAACACAATTTAAGCACAGGCACGTAAGTACAACTACTTTGTTTCATCAAACCTATGTATTTATTAACATTATACATTTTTTAATTATTACTGTAACATACAAACAAAAAATTTATTTTCACGTTTTTAAGCTAATTGTAGTGAGATTATCTCCCTACAAAATACAGTGTACTGTCATGGTTTACCTTCTATAGTACAATATTAGGTTAGGTCAGGTTAGATTAGGCTAAGCTGTAAAAAAAAAAAGTTAGAACTTATTTTAGTTATGTGTGTTATTTTATATTTGTATATGTATGAGGGTTTTTTTTATATTCTGTTGTTATCGTAGTGAAATAAACCAAACAAAATGGGTCACATGTAGTTTGACTTGCAGTAATTTGACTCCCAGTAATGAGTAATTTCATTTTTTCATTTCAGTAACCCTGGCCATGTTGAAGAAACGCAAATGGACTCTTTCCAAGGATATTTTTCCACTGGAGATCTTGATGTGGCAAAGAAATGGATACTGGATCCATTTCTTTTTAACCTGAATTCCATCAACGATAGTGATTTGATGAAAGATGATCTCATTGAATTACGAGCCAATGGCTGAATCCAAATGGAGTTTGAGACAATGAACCTTGAGAATTTCTGGTGTGTTAAACTAGCATCATTTCCACAACTGGCAAAGACAGCACTGGAGACCCTTGTGACATTTGCGACTACATACTTGTGTGAGAGAGGATTTTCATCATGCTTACACATCAAAACAAAGGCCAGAAACCACTTAAATGCAAGTGATGACATGCATGTGGCTATCTCAAAAAAAGTTCCTCGTTTCTCGAACATCATTGAACAAAAGTAACAGCAGAAGAGTCACTGAGCCAGTAAACATAAAAAAGTGTGTAATTTTTCATGTATTCTTAATTTTACTGCAAAATTAAAATGAATATATAATTCTAAAAAAAGTGTGTAATTTTTCATGTATTCTTAATTTTACTGAAAAATTAAAGTAAATATATAATTCTATCTCTTTCATTCTATAGTTATGATATATCTTAGGTTTAAAGAACTGACCTACTTCAACAATTTTTAATAAGGGGTGAGAGAACATATTTTGAGAACCAAAGGGGTACAGACTGCAGTAAGGTTAAGAACCACTGCTTTATATGATAATCGTTAATGGTTGTCTAGTGTGACTATTGTCTGAAAGGCAGTAAAAGAAGGGTGTTTATTTGGTGGTACCCAAGTCTTTTACATGGCCCAAAGTATGCCAGGCAGTTTTGTTATGCAAAGTTGGGAGATTATAATTTATATAGTGTTTGAAGAGTGATTATAACCCTGGTGTTATGGATGAAGGCTTCATTAATTCTATTAATTTATGTTCTGCTCTCTTTCTTTTCATGGGTATCTTGATTTATCATTGATGGCTTTGGTTTATTTTTCTTTTCCCTTTATATTTATCTGCCTTCCAGTGAAGGAAAGATGGAAATAAAAGAAGGGAAAAGGTAAAAATCATTTAAGCGAATCAAAAGAATTCTACATATAATTAAGCAGAAGCTGAATATGTAAAATCAGCAAGATCTCTATATCTGATAGTAATGTGGAGTAAGATTACATGTGCTAGCTGTCATATTGAGAGGCAGCAAATCAAGGACATCTTGCAGACTATGAAACAGCTAAAGTGGCCACGAGCCCGTCATGTCATAAATATGAACCTATGGAACATGAACTGTCATTTATTTTATGTCTATTCATATTCTTATTTATTTTCCAAAAGCCAGTACAATGGAAACAATAAAAAGAAGACTCAACTGGCAGAGGTCTCACCTCTGTTGTATATAATTTGCTGCTTAAAAGCTTGCAGAGTAAAACATGTAAATATATGCAGACCTGAAAGTAAGGTCTCGGTAAGGAAATTACAGAGGAGAATTGAGGGAACTATAGGACATAAACAAGAAAACCACCCAGAAACCACCATTGCTGCATAGCACCTAGAAATCTGCTATAAATTGTGATATAGATTCTACTTTGGCAAATTTAATATTCTGGGAGAGGTACGGTTTTGGCAAAATGTAGCAGAGTGTTAATTTTGGGAAGGGGATCAGAAGAATCTTCCATATACCCAGGTGTGCCACCATTTTCACTTTTGTAAGTGGAAGAACTTTGCAGAATTATCACTCAATGGTGTCAAGCATATTTTCTACAGTCGCACATTCTGAACAGGGAGTTACTGGGTACCTCCCAAAAGAACCTCGAGATGGTAGATTTCCATGCTAGTATCTCCAGGCAGTCAGAGTAGTTTCATGTAAGCTGTGTTATAAACATCTTGACCTGGATGCTGTGCTGGTGTAAGCTAGCATAGCTCCACCGGAGTCACTAGAGCTACTCCGATTTCCAGCACTAAGGATTTGTCCCTTTAACATCGGGAGTGGAGGCCTTATTCCCTTTCACATTGAAACTCTGAAACTTTTCATTTTACTTTGGACAGTGCTAATCAACATGAGAAAATTAAATTCCTCCCTTTGCAGGAGCAAGGAGCAGGAAAGGATTCTGTAAGACAATGTGTATTTGATAGAGCTGTATTATGTGCTTTTCTGAAAGACAGAAATGAAAATGTAGTGAATGTCTGGTCCCTTTAGGGGACAGACTAAAGCATGCCAAGGGCAGATTTTTTTTCAAAATAGTTCAGTTCCTATTTAGATATCTACTTGCAGCAGCAAGATTTTCAAATATCCATGAAAGCTAGTAGTAGGCCTACTTTATGGCCCACTTCAGCCAAATTCAAAGTTAAGGCTGAAGTATGGCCCTTTTCAGCCCATTTCTGGAGAGACAATAGGGATAAATATATTCATTCTCTCTTCTTCTTCCAGCTATAATCATCTCCTTGCTACCAGACTTCACTCAGAACATGATCCTGGCATCCTGTTTGGAGGAGATAGAAGACTGATAGATTGATTTCCCACAGCTGACTCACCCCTCCTTGCTTTCAGGACAGGTAGCTGGGGTACAACAGATTACCTCCTTTCCTGCCAATCTCTGTCTGTGCCTATACATCCTGTCTCGCATCCTTCACCCCATTTCATTTGAGATATCATATTAGAAAGGAAAGTGATTATTTATCTTTAACGCCAAAGCATAGCCATCACTCAATCCCAATGAAATGAAGATGTGATATGCTGCACCCAAGTCTCCCAGCTTCCTTCTCCACACAAGGACGAGACACACAAGTGGGAGTCAATCATTCATATGCCCAATAGTAAGTCCAGTCAAGGGGTAAACTGAACTGGCTCACAGCAACTTTGTGAAATAATGGTTTTCCCCTAAGCTTTTATTTGAAAAAAATCCTATAACTAGGATTGTGCAAAGATAGCCTTCAAAATATGAAGTGTGAATGGAGTCTGTTGACAACCTGACACAATAGCTTTAGGAGGGGCGTGAACTGGTACTATTAATTTTAATTGAGTGATAACTCTATCACCTAATGATGTTTTAAAAGTCAACAATGTTATTTCACTGGTGATTAAAGAGGACAAAGAAGAGAGCCATTCATATTATGAAGATCTGTGCAGTATGCTGTGAGTAGCATCAGATGTTGGGATGGCAAGCAGGTGGAGATTGGGAGAGTATCAAACTACTGTTGTCTAAAGTTTGACTCATAAAGTAACATTAATATTGCTGACATTTGTCTGGCTCTCTTTGCTTTCCTACTTGAGCCTATATTTTGGGAAATGCTTGCTTTCGCATCAGGTACTATGCCAACAATGTGGAGATTAAACAGATTAACAGTGCGTGTAATGTCTTAGACAATTTGTTGAAAAAAATAAGAAACCATCTACTCCTTTTGGCCAAGAAACTTACATAATCTGCCATCTGATGCCCATAGTATAATATACAAAAAGGCCAACACTTTTTCACGCACATGCACCATCTGGCGAGTTTGCAGCAAGTGAAAGTTTTCCTTATTCCAGATATGGTGACCACTGTTGCCCTGTACAACCAAATAAAGATCCAAGTAGCAGCAGGCCAACAGGCCAAACCAAACTACGGTAACCTACTCCCCCAATCTAGCAAGATGAGAAGATCATCCTAAATGAGAGACATGTTAGGAAGGACCAACAAGGTAAAACAGATGCATCTGCCCTATATATTCATTTCTCAAGAATCATCCAACTAATCTCACAGAAGGTGGATATCATATCTTCCAATTGTGGGCCAGAACAAAGCATTCCTAAAATGCCCAACTGGTGTGCCTTTGGGTTTCCTTTACTGTCCTCCCTTGATAAATGTTCCTTACCAAGACAAGGAGCATGCTTCATGCTGCAAGAGTAAGATGACCACTACATGGTAATATATGATCCAGTCTTGAATGTTACTTGGATTTCTCTCCTCCCATTAAAATCAGTGGCTGATATTCCTTAACTGAGATTCTTAACATATTGCAAGACAAGGTATATGGTTGTCATAAAAATATGGTAGGCCAGGTCCACACTAGGAAACTATTTTGAAATGACTAAAATCGACTTAATAACTCCTGATTTAACAAAATCTAAATAGCGTGTCCCCCTCTACAGGGAAGCCTCGAAATAAGTTAGAATTAGTCTGAAATAGCACATCCGCATTCAACAGAGCCTGCCTCAGACTTAGAGCCCCTGGAAGCACGCTGGAGAGGGCACCAGGAGGGTGGATACTTCCTGTGCCTGCATGGTCAGCCAAGCTGCAGTGCATGCTTTGCAGTGCATCTCTATGACTGTGTCTCACAAGCCACTCCTCCACTGCCTCACCCATCATGGGACACAAAAATAACACTGTGGGCACATACCTTCTTGTGTTCTGGTTGCCCTTGAGGACACCACAACATTCACAGCATGGAGCCAGAGCTGCTGCAAAGCAGTGCTAGGCTCATGAGCCTTGTGCAGCACTTCATGGCGCAGTACTTCCAAATTTCCCCCATGTTGCTTCAGCAGGATGAGGATGAGGACCAGCAAGATGAACCCCAGCGTGGACTGCAGGCCCTGCTCACCCAGGTCCTGTTGCTCCTTCTGCTACACATGCCCCTCAATCCCCTGAATACTGTTGAATTCCACTTTTGGTGGCTAGAGATGAGCTCGGACAGGTATGGGATGATCAGCAGTGGCTGCAGAACTTCCATATGCACAAGGCTGCCTTCCTGGAGCTCTGTGCGTGGCTCACTCCTGCCCTCAGGTGACAAGATGCCCGCATGAGCCTTGCCATCCCCATGCAGATGCACTTGGCCATCACCCTATGGAAGCTCGCCATGCCAGACAGCTACTGTTCAGTTGGGAACCAGTTCAGCATGGGGAAAACCACAGTCAGGGCCATGCTCCTGCAGGTAGCCAAGGCCATCACCCATGTCCTTCTATGAAGGGTCATCATTCTGGGCAACATGGACACTATCACAGATTACTTTGCCACCATGGTCTTCCCCAACTGCAGGGGGGTCCATAGATAGCACACACATCCCCGTCCTGGCCCCTGACCACCATGCCTAAGAGACTGTGAACAGGAAAGGGTACTTCTTCATGGTACTGAAGGCCCGCATGGATCACAAGGGACAATTCACCAACATCAACATTGAATGGTCAGGAAAGGCATGATGCCCGCATGTTCTGGATCTCTTACCCCTTCTGAAAGATGCACATCAGCACTTTTTTCCCTGACTACACCATCAGAGTCGGGGAGGTGGACGTGCCATCTGCATCCTGGGTGACGCAGCCTACCTCTTGCTCCTCTGGTTCATTAAGCCCTACATTGGCAGCCTGGACCCCACCAAGGAGAAGTTCAACACCAGGCTGAGCAGGTGCTGCATGGTGGTGGAGTGTGAATTTGGCTGTTTTAAGGAGAGGACCTCAGTGAGTACAACCTCCCCTTTGTGGTGTCAGCCTGCTTTGTACTTCACTACCTTTGTGAGAGCAAAAGGGATACATTCCTACCAAGGTGGGGAACAGAGGCTGAACAGCAGGCCAAAGCATATGAGCAGCCAGACACCAGTGCCATTCATTGAGCACATCAAGGGGCTGTGCTTGTCAGAAAGGACTTGAGGGAGACTCTCCCCTGTGCCTCTCCACAAAGGGCCCCCTATATTCCTTCTGTGTGCCTTTCCTCCCCCATCCCTCTCTTCTCATGCCTTCCTTTGGCACCTCCCGCCTCCCCTGCAGAGCAAACAATAAGGCCATCTTTTGTGAAAAAAAAACAGGACTCTTTATTGGGGGCACATACAGCAGGGGAGGGACTGGGTAAGGAACCTGGAATGGGGGAGGTGGGAGGGAGGCTCAGGGATGGGTCTGGGAGTGGCACCTGCCTCCAGGTAGTATGGAGGCTTCAGCTGCCCTAGAGGTCCCACCGCCTCATGTTCTGGGCCCCAGCAGCCCCTGGTAAATCTTAGAAGGGAAGCCATGGGAGGAGTAGGGAGGTGGCTGGTGGCCTGCTCCATGCATGGTGCCATGCACTCCGTCACTGAGGTAAGGGTGTAGAATATGGTGTTATGCTGCCACACCAGCTGGTCCCAGGTGGCTTTCCTCTGCTCCCAGTCAGCTTGGCGCTCTTCCAGTCAGTGGCCCACTCCTGGCACTCATTGTCCCTGGATGAGGGACTACAGGTACATCATCTACTCCTGCATGAGCTCCTCCCAGATGCGTTTCCACCTGTGAATCCTGTTCAGTCGGATAGATACATGAGAGGTGGGGGATGTGCCAACCTCACAGCTGGCCCAGCTGTGAAGAAATGTAAAAAGGACAGTGATCCCAGCAGACACTGTGTATGAAACCTAGCCCTGACAATGAAGATCTCAGTACAGGTGATGGTGATATGCTTCAAGCAATGCCACAAATTGTCTAGACAGCAGGCACTTTCCAGCAAGGGCATAGACATCTCAGGGGAGCATCTCAACACACATGTGGGGACAAGCAGGCATGGAAAGGAGGAATGAGGTTGCTCAGCGGGAGGGAGGGAGGAGGGATGGGGTGGCTCAGCTTCCTATGTGTCCTGCACATGCTGGGTCTGGCACTGGCAGTGTCCCACAGAGAAAGAACATCTATCCCTGCCCTCTGAAGGAGGGGGGTGTTGGAGCAGATGTGTGTGAGCAGCAGACGCTGCTTTCTGGAAAGAATGCTACTGAGGTCCCCTTCACTTCCTCTTCTTGGCAGGTTCCCATGCACAAGATCAGTCTCCTCTGCTTCATCACACTTGACTGGAAGTGGATGCTGACTGAGTGTGGGCATGACCCTGTGCCGTGTGCAGCACTGCTGTGTGTGATTCAATGACCCCAGACTCCTTTGTGATGGCTTGTCATGGGAAGGTGTCCTACCACAGAGTTCAGAGTAAGGCAGGTCTCTCCAGGAATCTTGTGAGAAGGATCGAGGAGTTCCTGTGTGAGAGTGTCATGGAGCTGAGTGTTCTAGACTGGTGTTCCATGTGCACCCACATGCACAGGCTGTTGTGTGACCCCCCCAGGCTGAGTAGGGCCCGTGAGGAGTGTGCAGTCCCTTGCAGCCCATCACTTGCCCCCATGTATAGATAGGGAAAGTTATAGAACTCACCTAAAGTGTCCTCCCCAGCTTCCTCCAAAACCTGGAAGACTTCCTGGGAAGCAGGGACCAGCTCCAGAGTGAGAAGCAGCTCATGGCTGGTGGGCATGGTTGCCTGACTGGTCTCCTCTTCCTCTTCTTTCTCCTTTTCATTGTCGTCTTCCACCACCCCGCCCTTTTGCAGACTGACGCCAGGCATATCCTGGCCAAACTCAACAATGACAGCAGGGGAGATGACCAGCCCCCTCCCAGGATGGTGTCAAGCTGGTCATAGTAGTGGCAGGCATATGATGCCACCACAGAGCAGCTACTCTGTTCTCTGGCCTTGCAGGAGGCCTGCTGCATCTCTTTAATCTTCATCCGGCATTGGTCCAAGGTCCTGGTGTGTCCTTTGTCAGCCAGGCTGATGATGATCTGGCCGTAGATGTCCGTGTTCCTTTTCCTGGTGCAGAGATCCTAGAGGTTGGTCTCCTCCCTCCAGACCTCAATGAGGTCCAGTATCTCTGCACCAGTCCAGGCCGGAGCTCTCCTGTATCCCTGGGCAATGGCAGCCATGGGAGCAGCAGAAGTGCTGGCAGCTATGGGAGTGTCCGAGGGAGCATTGGGGTCACTCATTTCTGCCTCGGGTCATGGTCTCTCACACAGGGCTTTCAAAGCTGGCCATGTGCAAGAAACCCTTCTCCTGCTCCTGGGACTTTTAGAGCTCCGCAGGAGGAGGAGAGCAGTAGAGATGCCAGGTGTGGCCAGAGCAGTCAAAGCTACAGCTGCAAGAGGCCTCCGGAGGCCAATTATTTCAAAATAGTGGCACCAGCATGTCCACTATAATGAGTGTTATTCCTCAAGAAAAGCAGGAGTACAGATTTTGAAATAAGCAGCCCATTATTTCGAAATAACAGGCATGGTATTGTGAACACACCACTTATAAATTCAACCTTAAGGGGGTTATTTCAAAATAAAGCCCTAGTGTAAAACAGAGCATATTGCCGCAAAACGCATGAACACGTAGTATAAGTGACCACTATAACACAGATCAAAGCAACAAGATATGGGTGTGGTGTAGAAAGATTAGTCCTTTGCATTATATAGTTTATGGTGTGCGGGAAATTTGTAAACAAAATTCAGCTACAGTACTGCAATAAGTATGGCATTGCTGAAGTTGTGAATTGAAAATCATTTGTTTCCTATTAGTTATGGCATTCATGATTCAAGATGAATTGTACAGTTATGGGCCAGTTCATTATAGTTTTTTGTCATCATCATTCTACAGCTGTTTTAAAGTAATCTGCACCTTTAAACTATATCTGGCAACAAATTGTGACTCATGTAAATCATGTTGATTTCTTTCCCAGAACTGTAGTGCTCACCAACTATTCTATTCTACTCTATTCATTTATCCTACTTAAAATGTGTTCTCCAAAACAACTGCACTATAATATCATTCTCATGAGGGTCCAGACTCCAAAGGGCATGAAAGACAAGCCAATCAGGCATTACACCAAGCATACAATTATAGTATGCGTCCCAACAAACTCCAGCAAATCATATCACACATTACACTGGACTCCAGCATATCTGAAATGCACAGTTATCCAAACCACCTACCTGCTGTAATCACAGTGTTGTACAATGCGTGGGTGCAGAGCATTCAGCCTGCTGAGATCTATTTCAGGACTCCCAATGCATACCAGATTCCAGACTGGCAGATTACTATATCTGTGTTCTGCTGCCTGCTTGTCACAGTAAATAAGTGGTTTAATATACAGTTTTAGGGATTGGGCTTTGTTTAAAAAAAAGAATAAGCAGCACATAACTCAATGAACTTTTATTTGCCCCCCAAACTGTGATATCAGAACAATCTGCAGTTTCAAATGTTTTAGATGTGCACCTATTCACTGTAATTAACATTCTTATGGGATTTCATAAAATAAAAAGCAAAATAATTGTCCTTATCCTAATTTTTATTGAAAGAGAAAGTTGAGTATAGAGTGAGTAATTTACTGTGACATTCTGAGATGCCATCAGGAGAATGAGGAATCATACCTCTGCCTGTCCAGTAGCCCCAGTTGCCTCTCAGATGTGTTTGTTTGTAGCACCCTTGTCTGGATAATCCCAGCCAGCATATCAACATGCACTGAGTGTCTGTGCATTAAGTAATTGCTCTGATTCTGCAGCCTGCTTTTGACACCACTGCCACACACTGGCCTCCATCAGCCTCGAGTAACCTTTAGTAAAGCATTTGATATGGTCTCACATGATCTTCTTATCAATAAACTTATCAATTGCAGAGCGATTAAATGATTTCTTTGCTTCAGTCTTCACGGCTGAGGATGTTACAGAGGTTCCTAAATCTGAGCCAGCCTTTTTAGGTGACAAATCTGAGGAACTCACTCAGATTGAAGTGACATTAGAGGAGGTTATGGAATTAATTGATAAGCTGAATAGTAACAAGTCTCCGGGACCAGACGGCATTCACCCAAGGGTTCTGAAAGAACTCAAATGTGAAATTGCGGAGTTATTAACAGTGGTTTGTAACCTATCCTTTAAATCCACTTTGGTACCAAATGACTGGAAGATGGCCAATATAACACCAATATTTAAAAAAGGCTCTAGAGGAGATCCTGGCAATTATAGACCGATAAGTTTAACATCAGTACCAGGCAAATTAGTAGAAACACTAGTAAAGAGTAAAATTGCAAGGCACATAGAAGAGCACGAATTGTTGGGCAAAAGTCAGCATGGTTTCTGCAGAGGGAAGTCGTGTCTAACTAATCTGTTAGAATTCTTTGAAGGGGTTAATAAACATGTGGACAAGGGGCACCCAGTGGATATAATATACCTAGATTTCCAGAAAGCCTTTGACACGGTCCCACACCAAAGGCTTTTACGTAAATTAGGTGGTCATGGGATAGGAGGAAAGGTCCTTTCATGGATCAAGAATTGGTTAAAAGACAGAAAACAAAGGGTGGGAATAAATGGTAAATTTTCACAATGGAGGAGGGTAACTAGTGGTGTTCCCCAGGGGTCAGTACTGGGACCAATCCTGTTCAACTTGTTCATCAATGATCTAGAAAATGAGGTAAGCAGTGAGGTGGCCAAGTTTGCAGATGACACAAAGTTGTTCAGGACAGTCAAAAGCAAAAGGGATTGTGAAGAACTACAAAAAGATCTCAGCAAACTGAGTGATTGGGCAGCAAAATGGCAAATGAAATTTAATGTGGGTAAGTGTAAGGTAATGCATGTTGGAAAAAATAACCCAAATTACACGTACTATATAATGGGGTCAAATTTAGCTACGACAGATCAGGAAAGGGATCTTGGAGTTATAGTGGATAGTTCTATGAAGACATCCACGCAGTGTGCAGCGGCAGTTAGTAAGGCAAATAGGATGTTAGGAATTATTAAAAAAGGGATAGATAATAAGACAAAAGATATCATACTTCCCCTATATAAAACGATGGTACGCCCACATCTCGAGTACTGCGTGCAGATGTGGTCTCCTCACCTCAAAAAAGATATATTGGCATTAGAAAAGGTTCAGAAAAGGGCGACTAAGATGATTAGGGGCTTGGAAAGGGTCCCATATGGGGAGAGGCTAGAGAGACTGGGACTTTTCAGTTTGGAAAAAAGGCGATTGAGGGGCGATATGATAGAGGTATATAAAATCATGAATGGTGTGGAGAAAGTGATTATAGAAAAATTATTTACCTTTTCCCATAATACAAGAACTAGGGGACACCAAATGAAATTGATGGGTAGTAGGTTCAAAACTAATAAAAGGAAATTTTTCTTCACACAGCGCACAGTCAACCTGTGGAACTCCTTGCCCGAGGAGGCTGTGAAGGCCAGGACTCTATTAGGGTTTAAAAAAGAGCTTGATAAATTTTTGCAGGTTAGGTCCATAAATGGCTATTAGCCAGGGATAAAGTATGGTGCCCTAGCCTTCATAACAAGGGCAGGAGATGGATGGCAGGAGATAAATCACTTGATCATTGTCTTCTGTTCTCCTTCTCTGGGGCACCTGGCATTGGCCACCGTCGGCAGATGGGATGCTGGGCTCGATGGACCTTTGGTCTGACCCAGTATGGCCATTCTTATGTTCTTATGTTCTTATGTAAACTAGAGAAACACAACTTATATGGGGCTACTATCAGGTGGGTGCATAACTGGCTGGATAACCATTCTAAGAGAGTAGTTACTAATGGTTCACAATCATGCTGGGAGGGCATAGCATGTGGGGCTCTGCAGAGATCCGTTTTGGGACTGGTTCTGTTCAATATCTTCATCAACTATTTAGATATTGGCATAGAGAATATGCTTATTAAGTTTGCAGATGATACCAAGCTGGGAGGGGTTGCAACTGCTTTTGAAGAAAGAGTCATAATTCAAAATGATCTGGACAAACTGGAGAAATGGTCTGAGGTAAATAGGATGAAGTTTAATAAGGACAAATGCAAAATACTCCACTTAGGAAAGAATAATCAGCTTCATACATACAGAATGGTAAGCGACTGTCTAGGAAAGAGTATTACAGAAAGGGATTTAGGGGTCATAGTGGACCACAAGCTAAATATGAGTAAACAGGGTGACACTGAAGAAAAAAACAAATATGATTCTGTGATGCATTAACAGTATTGTGATCAAAACACAAGAAGTAATTCTTCCGCTCTACTCTGCACCGATTAGGCCTCAGTTGGAATATTGTGTCCAGTTCTGGGCACCACAATTCAAGAAAGACGTGGGGAAATTGGAGAAGGTACAGAGAAAAAGCAACAAAAATGATTAAAGGTCTAGAAAATATGAGCTATGAAGGAAGACTGAAAGAACTGGTCTTGTTTAGTTTAGAAAAGAGAATATTGAGAGGTGACGTGATCACAGTTTTCAAGTACCTAAAAAGGTGTTACAAGGAGGAGGGAGAAAAATTGTTCTCCTTCACCTCTGATGATAGGACAAGAAGCAATGGGCTTAAATTGCAGCAACGGAGGTTTAGGCTGGAGAATAGGAAAACCTTAACTGTCATGGTGATTAAACACTGGAATAAATTGCCTAGGGAGGTTGTAGAATCTCCATCAATGGAGATATTTAAGAGCAAGTTACATAGACATCCATCAGGGATGATCTAGATGGTGCTTGGTCCTGCCGTGAGGGCAGGGGACTGGACTTGATGACTTCTCGAGATCCCTTCCAGTTCTAGTATTCCATGATTCTATGAACCGCTCCTGACCTGAATTTTCCCAAAATCATGTGCTCTGCAATGTTCAGCCCTTTCCTAGACCATTCAGAGAGATATAAATATTTGGATTTTTTTCCTTTAACGATACAATATCTAGCAGCTTACCATGTGAACTGCAGTTAACATTCACTTTGAATTTAAACAAACCCAGTGCTGTGTTGGATTAAAAGTAAAATAAATTTATTATAAAAAAGGATGTAGGATTTTAAGACAATTCAAGTATAAAAGAGAGTAATGGAAATAGTAACAAGTAAATAAAAGTGAAAACTGCTTTCTAGAGGCTAAGACATAAAATAAACTACAGCCTTCGTTCAAATTGGTTTTCTTTCCAACCTACCTTCCCACAAGATAGTTGTTCAGCCTTCCTGGTCAGAATCTTCAACAAAGTCTAAAGTGCTCTGCTCCTTCTTAGGTGAAAAGATCATTCTGATTTCTTTGCCTCTTTCTGTTACAGACTCTTGAAATGGATTCTTCTGAAAGCTACCTCCCAAAGTGAAGTTCATTCAAGCTATGAGGAAGGCAGCATGAAACCTCTTGGTGAAGGGACTTACAATCTGGTATCTCCCTTCTTGCTTTTCTGGTGTTTGGTAAAATACAACTTGATATATTTCCTGCAATCTCCCCCTACCATGATGCAGAGTGACTATCTCCTGCCCTTGTTGACTTGAAGGTCCTGTTTACCATCAGTGACTATGTTTAGACAGCAGGCTTTTTGTGCAAGAAGCTTTTGTCAGAAGAGATCTTCCGCAAAAACTTCTTGCGCAAGAGAGCGTCCACGCTGCAAAAGCACATCGAAAAAGCTCTCTCATAAGTAAGCAGTGATTGCTATGGACAGAATGGCCACCAGGGCACCTGTGTTTTTTTCTCTTCCCTCTTCTTGCACAAAAAGCCCCTCTTCCCTATCCACACATGCCTTTTTGCGCAAGAGCTCTTGCACAAAAAGGCGTTCTTCCTCATACAGTGAGGATTACCAATTGTGCAAAAAACCCTCTGATCTTTCAATTTACTTGTTCAAAAATGCACTTGAGGTGTGGACGCTCCACGATTTTTTCTCTCTTAATGGGAATACTTTTAAGGTGGCAGAACCACATTCCTTTGTCTGCCTGGCAGACACAATTTGGTAACTTACTTTCCAAAATGTTAGCCATTTTGGATTTGATCTCCATACATCCACCACACAATTAAATTAATGATCACTACATTATTAGCTTTCTATTAATATCTTACATGACACCTTTTGGATACAGGTTATGACATTATTGAGTTGGATACTGGACGGTGAGGCCAACAGAAACTTGCTAACATATATATATCAGAGTCCCTTGCTCTCTTGCATCAGGCTTCTATTAGAGTCACATATACAAAGGCCTTATCACCAGTATTCTTTTTCCTGGATACTTTTTCCAGGTACCATCTTCTTCAGAGTTAGTAGGTTTCACTTTGAATGTGTTTGGCCATTTTTGAACAATATTACAGACTAATTAAAAACTGAACCATAATGCATATAAACTAAGGAGCAAAATTATGGTTGCATTAATTCTGGCATCACCTAACACTTGAGTCCTTTCCTTTGCAAGCATAACATTTTAATGTAGCTTTTGTGAGTATAATTGCCTAGGTTCTTAAAAAAACAAACTGAAAAAAATTCAATCATGCAACATCAAGGGGTACGTCTAGACTACAGGCTTTTGTCGACAGAGGCTTTGTCGACAGATACTGTCAACAAAGCTTCTGTTGACAAAAAGCGTCTAGACTACATCCAGTTCTGTCCACAAAGCAAGTCGCTTTGTCGACATGAGAGTGTAGACGCAAAGAACAGTGTAGATGCAATAATGCCTTCTGTCAACAGAACTCTGTTGACAAAAGGCATTATTCCTCATAGAATGAGGTTTACTGCCGTCGACAAAACTGCTGAGTTCTGTCGACGTTATGTCGACAGAACTCAGCGGTAGTGTATATGCAGGTATAGTTTTGTCGACAAAAGTCCACTTTTGTCGACAAAACCCTGTAGTCTAGACACACCATATGGACCCATTACGAATCATCAGGAGGGCTGGAATCTTTAGATTCACCCTACAGACCTCTGCCTCTTGAACTAACAGAGAAATAGAGAGCAGTCATAGCTTGTCATCATTTATGAGGACTGGCACTAGTGGGAAATGAGATACACACTTTGCCAGTGGGTTCCCCAGATAGCTGCTGACAACAGAGAAGTGGTAAGAATCGGGAATCTTGGGTTCCATTCCAGGTTCTGGAGATGAATGTGCTGTAATTGACACAGACACTGCTGTTTCTGTTTCTCTCAAGCCTGTCTTCTTCTTTCCGTGTTCTCTCCAGACAGTCTCTTGGCCAGTCCTGTGTCTCTCTGCTCCCTATAGCTTCTCCAGTCTCCTTGCCCAGCCGGTCCCATATCCACCCACCCCAGCTCCCAATCTTCTCCCCAAGGTCATTATCCCAATCTACTCCCTCTGTAGCTCCCTATCCATTTAGCTCTTGTGCCTTCCGTGGCTCAGTTTTTAATGCGTGCATTTTTATTTGAAGTTCTGAAACCTATTTTTAAATTCTTCCACACTGAATTGGTCTTGGGTTTCTCAAAATAGAGATAAATAATCAAGTCAGGCAGTATTCTTTTACGTTTCTGACAAAATGGGTCAGATTCTCTCTAACAATCTAGCTTTTTTTGTGTTGTTCTGGCACCAAGCATCTAGCACTGAGCAGATCTCCACAGATAAGAATTCATTCAGCTTGAAGAGCTCTCAGCTGGAGTAAGTCTGAGTAGCCAGGACTTGCAGGAGTGGGAGGTGGCATGGCTTCAGCACTGCTACTCTCTAGCTATTCTCAGTTGATAGACCATCTCTTGAGGGCCTTTCTCAACTGGCATATTATAGCAAGCTGCTCTGCTCTGCATTAGACCAGGATAGTAGAGCACTAACCTCAGTATTAGGACAGCACAGACAACTTTTTTGCATCTTATCCCTCATGCACAGCAGAGACTGGGCATAACAGAGAACCTGGCCTGACATGTGCATTTCAAAATTAACAGTGGTACCAACAAATGTAACCACCAAACTGTCCCCACATTCAGAACAAGCTAAAGAAAACAAAACATTTTCTTGTATTGGTATAAAGTTCAGAATGAAATTAATTGTTGGCATAATTGCTAACTTCAATGGAATTACACCCTGTGAGATTTGCCCAGTGAGTTTTAAGCACATCTAATTCACTGCATTTCAATTTAGAGGCAAATGGACACACTGACACTTATATTACAATGTTGGAACTGTATACAAGTCCAGAAATAATAGTACTTAGTATTACATTTTTCAAGACACTGAACACAACATGCACAGAATCCATCCAAATTACCCCATTAAGCTTTTTCTCTTGCTTATGTTATTCAAGTCAATCCATAATGCAGAAAGCTTTGTTAGTCCCTTTGTTTACTCCATGTGTAAAATTCCTCCTCCCCAACTAGTTGCTTTATTATACTTCTTTACTGTATTCAGGTTCTCTTTTAAGGAAATACAGGGCATCCCTGCTATACGTCCAAGATATGTTCCAAAAAACATAGACATAGAGTGAAACGTTGTAAAGCAGAAAATTTTTTTCCCACAGCTGACTTCCATTTGCACAAATTGTTTTGGTTTTTTTTTGTTTTTTGCACGATGTAAGAGCAGGCAATGGGAGGACTTATAACGCAACAGTTCCTACAAGTGTCAATGACGTTAGTGCGGAACTGACGTATACCACGGTGACGTACAGCAGGGACATCCTGTATGAAGATATAGTTTAAGAGGGAGGAAGGGTGCAGGAGCAGGCTGGAAGTGGGTGGTCTGGGTAGGAGGTTGGGTGCTGGAGCGGGCTGGGGGTGGAGGAATCTGGGTAGTAGTGGGATGTGAGGGGGATGAGTGTGTTTTCCTGGCTCCACGCCCCCCGCTGTTCCCATGGGCAAACCATGGGCCAGAGCAGACAAACAACCGCATACAAAGGAATCCAATGCACCAGGGAAGGGCAGACAAATAAGCAGTGGCAAATTTTTAAACTGCTTCTACACAAATGCTAGGAGTCTGACTAATAAGATGGGTGAACTAGAGTACCTAGTATTAAATGAGGAGATTGACATAATAGGTATCACTGAAACCTGGTGGAATGAGGAAAATCTGTGGGACACAATCATACCGGGATATAAAATATATCGAAAGGATAGAGCAGGCCGGGTGGGTGGTGGAGTGGCACTGTATGTGAAAGATAACGTAGAATCAAATGAAATAAAAATATTAAGTGAATCAACATGTTCAAGAGAATTGCTATGGATAGTAATTCCATGCTCCAATAATAAGAAATTAGCAGTAGGGATATATTACCGACCACCTGACCAGGACAGCAATACTGACATTGAAATGCTGAGGGAGATTAGAGAGGCTACCAAAATAAAGAACTCTATAATAATGGGGGATTTTAATTATCCCCATATTGACTGGGTACATGTCACCTCAGGAAGAGAAGCAGAGATAAAATTTCTCAATGGCCTAAATGACTGCTTCTTGGAGCAGCCAGTGCAGGAACCCACAAGGGGAGAGGCAATTCTCGATTTAGTCCTGAGTGGAGCGCAGGATCAGGTCCAGGAAATAACCGTTACAGGACCGCTTGGGAATAGTGACCATAATATAACAACATTCGGCATTCCTGTGGTGGGTAGAACACCTCAGCAGTCCAGCACCCAGGCATTTAATTTCACAAAAATGAGGAGACTAGTTAAACAGAAATTAAAAGGCACAGTGACTGGAGCCAAATCCCTGCAAGCTGCATTGAAACTTTTTAAAGACACCATAATAGAGGCCCAGCTTAAATGTATACCCCAAATTAAAAAACATAGCAAGAGACCTAAAAAAGAGTCACCGTGGCTTAACCACCATGTAAAAGAAGCAGTGAGGGACAAAAAGGCATCTTTTAAGAAGTGGGAGTCCAATCCTAGTGAGATAAATAGAAAGGAACACAAACACTGTCAAAACAAGTGCAAAAATGTAATAAGAAAAGCAAAAAAAGATTTTGAGGAACAGCTAGCCAAAAACTCAAAAAGAAATAACAAAATGTTTTTTAAGTACATTAGAAGCAGGAAGCCTGCTAAAAAACCTGTGGGTCCCCTAGACGATCGAACTATAAAAGGCACAATCAAGGACGATAAAGCCATTGCGGAGAAACTAAATGATTTCTTTGCTTCAGTCTTCACGGCTGAGGACATTGGGGAGATTCCCAAATCTGCACCGTCCTTTGTGGGTGATGAATCTGAGGAACTGTCCCGGATTGAAGTGTCATTAGAGGAGGTTTTGGAACAAATAGAAAAACTTAATGTTAACAAATCTCCGGGACCGGCTGGCATTCATCCAAGGGTTCTAAAAGAACTCAAATGGGAAATTGCTGAACTATTATCTGTGGTTTGTAACCTATCCCTTAAATCGGCTTCCGTAGCTAATGACTGGAAGGTAGCCAATGTGACACCAATATTTAAAAAGGCCTCTAGAGGCGATCCGGGCAATTACAGACCGATAAGTCTAACTTCAGTACCGGGCAAATTAGTTGAAACAATAGTAAAGAATAAAATTGTGAAGCGTGTAGAAGAACATAATTTGTTGGACAAAAGTCAACATGGTTTCTGTAAAGGGAAATCCTGTCTTACTAATCTATTAGAGTTCTTTGAAGGGGTTAACAAACATGCGGACAAGGGGGATCCAGTAGATATAGTATACTTAGAGTTTCAGAAAGCCTTTGACAAGGTCCCTCACCAAAGGCTCTTGTGTAAATTACATGGCCATGGGATAAGAGGGAAGGTCCTTTCTTGGATTGAGAACTGGTTAAAAGACAGGAAACAAAGGGTAGGAATAAATGGTAAATTTTCAGAATGGAGAGGGGTAACTAGTGGTGTCCCCCAAGGATCGGTCCTAGGACCAATCCTGTTCAACTTATTCATAAATGATCTGGAGAAAGGGGTAAGCAGTGAGGTGGTAAAGTTTGCAGATGATACCAGGAAAGAGATCTTGGAGTTATTGTGGACAGTTCTCTGAAAACTTCCACGCAGTGTGCAGCAGCGTTCAAAAAGGCAAATAGGATGCTAGGAATTATTAAGAAAGGGATAGAAAATAAGACCCAGAATATCTTACTGCCCCTGTATAAAACTATGGTACGCCCACATCTTGAATACTGTGCACAGATGTGGTCTCCTCACCTCAAAAAAGATATTTTGGCCTTGGAAAGGGTTCAGAAAAGGGCAACTAAAATGATTAGGGGTTTGGAACGGGTCCCATATGAGGAGAGGTTAAAGCGACTGGGACTTTTCAGTTTAGAAAAGAGGAGACTGAGGGGGGATATGATAGAGGTATATAAAATCATGAGTGGTGTGGAGAGGGCCGATAAAGAAAAGTTATTTATTAGTTCCCTAAATAGAAGAACTAGAGGACACCAAATGAAATTAATGGGTAGCAGGTTTAAAACTCATAAAAGAAAGTTCTTCTTCACACAGCATGTAGTCAGCCTGTGGAACTCCTTGCCAGAGGAGGCTGTGAAGGCTAGGACTATAATAGAGTTTAAAGAGAAGTTAGATAATTTCATGGAGGTTAGGTCCATAAAAGGCTATTAGCCAGGGGATAAAATGGTGGCCTTGGCCTCTGTTTGTCAGAGGCTGGAGAGGGATGGCAGGAGACAAATCGCTTGATCATTGTCTTCGGTCCACCCTCTCTGGGGCACCTGGTGCTGGCCACTGTCGGCAGACAGGATACTGGGCTAGATGGACCTTTGGTCTGACCCAGTATGGCCATTCTTATGTTCTTATGTTCCCAGACACTGCCCCCTGCTCCTCCCATTGGCCAGGATTCTGGCCAATGGGAGCAGGGGGGAAATCTTCCAGATGAGTGGTGCCCTGTGCTGCCATTCCCCCAGCTGGAGGGAGGGGGTAAAACAGCATGCACAGCCACTTCCTGCCTCTGTGAGCCAAATACGGCCCATGAGGCTTAGGGCTTCCCGCACAGTGAGAAATTGGCACTGAAACTCCAGCCTCCCAGGGGGCAATGAGGGACTGGAGCACTAGCACAGGTTCTCCACTGTGGGGGGTGGAGGGTAAGTCCCACTAGTGGTCCATGGACCACACTTTGAGAACCACTGCTTTACTTTATTTGATTGTCTTTAAATCACAGTGATATGCAAGGTATAGCAAACACCTTCACTGTATTTTAAGTGAATGTTGAAGCAGAGTAGTACCGTGAAATGAGAAATGAAAATAGCAGAATACAGAGCATATATTGCTTAGCGTAGCAATACAGCAAGTACAGATGACTGTGGGAATCACACCAATGTCAGAGGAAATGAGATTTGCAACCACTGAAATCTACCATTTAGGGGATGTTTACACTCAGGCCCCTATCCAGCTACCTTAAGTTCTACTAACCCTGGTCACACTAATATTTATCCCCTGATGACAAAGTTGTATCCTCAGCTATTGACCTAACAGACATGGAAAAAGAGGTGTTGTTTGACTCGGTCTCATAATAATAATGATACTTAACAATTAATTAGTGCTTTCCAGGTGGCTAGCGATTGTTTTTTTCATTTTTCCCTAACATTGCCATGTAGAAAACAATATTTTTATTAAGTCTTTCTATTCCATCCTGGATTTATGTCCACACAAGGTATTTCATTGCTCCTGTTTTTCAAGTCCTTTTTCTATCAATCAGCTATTTATTTCAATGCCAATCACTGATTAATCCTAAATATATCATTAAAATGACAGTCAGCATCCAACTTAAACCTATAAATGCCCAGCGAGTCGGAGTTAAAGCTGCTACTCTGTCCTCAATTCACTTTGTGGCATTGTGATATTAAGGGGACTCACAACCGCTTGTGACTTTGTGTAGATTGTCAAAGAACATTTCTATATTGTGGGACAAGTCTCTTTCCTCTGCATACCTTTCTCCATTTAATTGAATCCTTGTTGACTTAAAACTAAAAATCATCAATTTTGTCATTAAAAGGTTTGTTTTCAAAGGGGTGCAAGGAAGTTTGCTGTATAGGAGCTAAATCTTTGACATTTTGGACCTCATATTTTGATACGTGCAGTTGTGTATGCATAATTTGCACATGCAATAGATATTTTGTGCACCTAGATACCATTTCTGTGTGCACATACTTGATCTTCTATCCACATTCATATATTAATTATGCCTTGTAGGTATAGTCCCTCATTGTGTGATGCAGAACCACAGGAGCACAAGGGGCAGTATATGTCTTAGGTTTCCTGTTGCTACATCCTTTTGGTGCATCTTGCTTCCCATATGAGTGCATAAGGGGGGAAGAGTGGAGGAAGCAGACTCATGGCTTTGCTTCTTTTTCCATCTCTTACCCTGTCTCCCAAGCATTCAGGCAGCAATGCGCTGTAGATGTGCCTGGCTCTTATGCAGCTCACCTCATAGAGGGAAGATATAAAGTGTGTCCTCCCCACACTGTGCATTGGAATAAGGGCTAAGAATCTGGCCCAGAATCTAAAAGCATGTTTCTGATGCTGAAAGTCAGACCCTCAGTGAATTAAGGACCCATTTCCAGTCACAAACACAAAATGTGTACCCATAAAACCATGCCTTTGCTCCCACACATTGCATAACGATGTCTCTATATGCCTGGTTAGTTAGCACAGCCACTCAGTTTGTGTGGAGGACACACAATTGCAGGTATCTTTCACATGCAAAGAGTGCACATGTAATTTTTTTGCAAGGGAAAATAACACCTGCTTTTGTACATTATGTCTGTGCCAAAAATCTTCAATTGGAATCTGATTCAATGCATATGCTGAACATGAAATACTCATTACATAATTTCTTTTTATTTGATGGCTTTCCAGTGTGTACAGACCTTTATTTTACATTACTTAAGGCTACCGTTCTTCAGTTTCTGACAAATAAAGGAAAGAAGTGTAAGTAATAGTGGCAGATCAATTGAAAAAGTGAAGTGTCAGAGGAAAAGAAAGATGAAATAGAACAATGAGAAATTACCTGTAATAAAGCACAAGATTGACCAGAGAAATGGTTCAATGTAGAGATACCACCCCAAAAATCAGGATGTCAGTCAAGTAAGCACCCTTGAAAAGAATATTCAGAACTAAAACATGATTTAACAACGTATTCTTCTGAAACCTGTATCAATGAGGGGCTGATACTGGAGGTTGCTTCACCTAACCGGTGCAACTCTCTGTGAAGTCATTCACCTGTTTAGGCAGTTCTCATGTGCCTGCACTCCTTGTAGTACCTACGCATTAAGGAAGACAGTTAGCAAAAGGTCACTTGTTGTCTTGTCTTGGACTATTTCCTCCAGTCCTCCCATGAGTGGGTCATATTTCTGTAGATCCCTGATGAGGCAATTTCTTAAGAGAAAAATCTCATCATCTATGTTGTAGCCATACCAAATTCTTTAAATCAGTAAAATACAACCCCTGAAAAGATGGAGAGTCAAATTGTCACTTAACACAGCTGTCATCCTGACATTGCATTCTATTCCTAGCATCATTTTTATACATCAGTATGAATTAGTAAATAAATGATATTTTTGTAATGTTGTTGTGGTTATGTTGGTTCCAGAATGAGATAAATGAGTTGTGTGTGGTAATATTTGTATAGATGTTGGTCCAATAAAAGATATTACCTCACCCATCTTGCCTCTCTAAATAATTAATAATAATGTTGCTGTAAAAACATGAACTGATCCTCCCCATATCCTCTAAAGAAGTAAGTGTAACAATGGGCCCCTTAAGTCATGTGACTTGGGTTAGAGTTCAAAAAGTCATGGCCAATAAATTGTATCAACCCTAAATAGCAAGTACAAACTAATACAGCCAATGAATAAAAACACATAGAGGCAACTGGGGTAGAAGTTAAGGTTGACAACCTGAAGCCCTCTAACAGATGAGAAGATTTTTCCACCTCTAACTGGACATCTGTCCACAATGACTGTCTCTAAACCTCATGGTTTTCTGATCACAGGGACACATCTAATTATCAAAATGGTTCCTTCTGTAGTGGCATGTTCAGCTGCTGTGGTCACACGTATGAAAATCAGGCCCTACAAGCTTTGTCCTGAAAGTAAATGCAGGCGAGCAAAAATTTTAAAAAAATTCAAAATATTTTTCAGTTCACGTAAATAAAAATATTTCAATTTCAATCTTTTTCTTCCTTCTTTTTTTCTAAACTTTTTTTGTCTAGAGTTATTAAGAATTCAAAACAAAGTCATTTGAACTCAAACAAAAAAAAATACTTTCCAGGTTGAACCAGAATGTTTCAACAATTTCAAAACTTTTTTTCCAACTTTGTTTTGAGTCAGAAGATTTGTTTAAAAATAACCCTCTTTTGTGGGACATTTTTAATTAATTGGCATTTTTAACAAAATTAAATGGTTCATCAAAAAATTCCTGAGAAGCATTAATGCTACATATTCTAGCCGCATTCAGCAAAACACTTAAACATATGCTTAATGTTAAGCACATACGAAGCACCAATAAGAGGCATTGGGATATTCAGATGCATAAAGTTTAGCACATACTTAAGTGTTTTTCTGGATCAGTGTCCAGAAATTTATAGGAATTAGTGTTTCATTGTGACTAAACTAAGACCAAAGAGTAACTCAAAACAGCAAAAGCCTGATAGACTGGGAATTACCCTAATTTATCCACCCCCCCACATACACACACATACTTTCTTCCTCCTCAGAACACACATATTAGTATTCCCTGCTGTTCTCCCTCAGTACATGTTTCCTAATCAAAAAATTGGTTTACCTATTTTGCCTTATTTAAAATACCCCACTGGCTAGTCTTCCATGGTTCCTGTCTATTTCATACAAGTGAAAACCATAAAATGAAGTTGAGTGGCTATGGCACCTTTAGAAAGTGTAGGGAGGCACTCTTGAACAGCCAGAGGACAGTAGGGCACTGCCATATTATATTTTGTCATTCTGATTTTAACAATACATATATTAATCACAGGCAATTTTGAAGTTTTGTGTTCAATTAGTTTTTCATTACCTCGCTTACCCCCACCCCCATGAATGAGGGGTGGTTTGCTCCCTTGTGAATTCTTCATCATGCTGCAAGCATGGAAGGGGTCTATGATTCCACCCTGGAAACAATGCAGTGGCTCAGTTGTTTGGAGCAGCTTAGCTTTCTTCCTTTTATTGTTTGTTTGTTTGTTTTGTTCCTATACTTGTCGTTCTCGCTGTGTTAACTCATGGAAATTGCTCAGGGACAGATTTAAATTGAAACAGACAGTTTCCATTTTTACTCTGTAACTAGAATGGTAAGATTTGTTTTAAAACGTGCTGCTGCTGGAACGAAAGGCATGTTTGGAATGTTTGTTTACTTTTCATACTAAGAATGGTGCCCTTTTGTTTGAATAGGAGTGTTTTATGGGTAGCAAATCCCCCATGCAGTCAGATGAGTGTCTTTAAATTGTGTATAATAATTATGCATTTTGCTGGTTGTACTCTTTTTTTTAAACAAAGATGTGTGTGCCATTTGATGCATGGCTTCAAATATCAACTATGTACTCGATAGTCCTTTAAATTCCTCCATGAATCGAAAGAGCACACATGTAAATGGCTCCTTGGATTATGCCTCATCAACTTGAAAATGTTTGTATGTCTTCTGTATTGAGCATATTTTGCTTCCCCAAATAGACACACCCTTTTTAGTTAATCTACCCATTTCTGTGACTTGCCCATCTCTTGGGGATCTGGTGCATGGAAACTATTTGTTGTATTAATCAGGAGGTTCCTAAATTCTAATCCTTGTCAAGGTCAGGCAGCAAGCCAGTACTTTACCAAGTCACTTGACCCCCTTTTGCCTCAGTTAAACTAACTGGAAAATTGGGTAAAAAGCAGGACTTTACTGAAACCCAGATGCTACATCCGAGATGAGAATGATACATAATAAAATTGACAGTTAGGGCCCCAAAAAAGGACATTTGGACAGAGCACCTTTCTGGGCTGTATTTGTTTTAGGTGCCTTTTACATTCGCAGTAGGAAGATTTAGCAAAGTTCCTTGTTTGACCAAAAAAAAGTAAATTGCAGGATGAATGGCTAATGCAGCATTTATATGAGGATTATGGTTTAACTTATTTAAAAGACCACCTCATTTTCTGTATTGGGTACTTTATTGTTGCACTGTGCTTAGGAAAGGAAGAATAAAACTTCAAAAGGGAAAACAAAGTGGTTGACAGCAACACCACTTATGACTGAGCCAACTATACCATGAGCTAGATAAGTGATTTTCAATCTGTGGACCACGAACCCGTCTGTTGGGTCCATGAGACACTGTCATTACCATGCAACCATGGTTTCCAACCTGTGGTTTGTGGGCATTTAGGGTTCACTGTAGACTACTCCTAAGATTTCCAAAGGGGTCTGCACCTCCATTAAAAATTTTTAGGGTCTGCAAATTTAAAAAAAGTTGAAAACCACTGGGCTAGATCCTCTCATCTGCTTCCTTTTCACTGCTCCTGCAGCAAAACAAAAGAGAGCAAAAAATATCCAGCTGTCGTCTCAGGAATTCCTTCAAAGTGGGGAAGTCCCCAGCAGGCATAGAGATGGTACAATATGTGCTGGCTTCACTGCAGCAGAGAGAACGCATCAGAGGAGCAGCATATAAGGGGTGTGGCTCGAGAATATGGCACTCTAGCTATTTCCAGATGACACACAGAATACAGTTTGTCTACACTGCAATAAAACACCAATAGATGGCCCAGGTCAGCT
This sequence comes from Pelochelys cantorii, assembly GCA_032595735.1. NCBI lineage: Eukaryota > Metazoa > Chordata > Testudines > Trionychidae > Pelochelys > Pelochelys cantorii. Next base: position 75,199,760 of record CM064329.1, read on the forward strand.
GATAGGCTCACAGGATTTGGACTGTGGAGCTATAAAATTGCACTGCACACATTAGGGTATAGTCCAGGCTCTGAAACCCCATGGTGGGAAGAGGAAGTTCTCAGACCCAGGCTCTAGTTCAAGCTGCAATTTTATAGCTCTGCAGCCCAAGACCTGCGAGCCTGGGTTAGCTGATCTGGGCTACCTCAGGGTGTTTTACTGCAGTGTAGATGTGTCCTAAGCTCAGGCTTGAGCTCAAGCCATCTTTCTATCCACACCCAAATCAGTCTGACTGGAGTCAGCAAGCAGTCAGGACAGGTCCTTGACCCTGCCAGGGTTATGATTTAGAGCCCCACTGTGACTCAGATCCTAGCCCTATCCTGGTGCAGAGTGGATGCAGGTGAAGTCACACACCCACGTCAGAATGTCTGTGTAGTGCAGTACAGATGTATTAGCAAGGCTTTGGGATTGAGATCCAGAAATTGTAATTCTAGGTTTACAATGCAGCGTGGACTGTCAGGCACTGGCTTAGAAACACTGAGTCAACAAACCTGGGTCCTAAAGCTCTGGAGCCAAGGTTAGGGAGCTGTAACTGGCTCTCTTGCAGCCTTGATCTTTCAGCTGTGGAAACTGAGGGCTTGTCTTCACTTACCCCAAGATTGACACTCCAGAGATCGAGTTCCCAGGGTTCAATTTAATGGGTCTAGTAAGCACCTGCTAAATTGACTGCTGATGACACCCCTGTCGACGTGACTACTCCACCGGGTTGTGAGGAGTAAGGGAAGTCAACAGGGGAGTCCCCCATCAACCTCCTGCAGTGGGGACACCCCAGAAATTCAACATAAGTAATGTTGACTCCACTTATGCTAGTCTCATAGCTGGAGTTGCATGTCTTAGTTTGATTTTCTCCAGTAGTGTAGATCTAGCCTGAGCAGCTAGCCTCACAGGCTAACATATGAAGTTCGTCTGCATCTGTCAAATAAACCCAATTCTCAAAGACTTTGGCAGTAGAAATAAGAAAAATGATATTTTTACAACAAAACTGTTTTTAAAAATGGGAACAAACCAAACTTTGTGTGTTGTATAAAATGTAGCATCAAAAAAAAATTAAAGCAGGAAAGGGGAAGGGTCCCAGAGTTTGGGCTCCAGCCAGAGCCCAAACCTCTACACCACAATTAAACAGCCCTACAATCAAGTCCCATGAGCCCAAGTTCACAGGCCTGCCAGGAGTAGACATAATTGTAGTGTAAACATACCCCAAAAGAGTTTCCTCTGCAAATTTGTTATTTGTTATTTTAGTTTATTTTTATGCAGTGGGAGTCTTAGAGCACTCGGTATTTTTGAAAATCAGGCAACTTGCTTAGGTGCCTAAATGTGGACCTTGGGGCCTAACTTTAGGTACTTCTTTTTGAAAACCTGTGCATTCATTCAGATCTAAAACTGAAATAAACTCACGTGGTGAAAGTGAAGGAAGCCAAAGCAAAGCCAGCAGAAAAGATCCACAACATCCTTGAAAGCAGGAAGGGCCATATTTCAGAAAGCTAATTAAACATGAAGCAGCCCTCTGAAACAAACGAAGGAAATAGACAGTTGGTAAAAGTAGCCATCCGCCTCTTCAAACTTCGCAATCCTATTTTTCATAGATCTTCTTTTACAGTCTCTTCTACTGGGCCCTTAATATTGGTGACAACTGTTTACATTCCTTTCTTACTAATTCTCTCTGACAAGAAGTTGGCAACCTTACTTATGAAAATCTGTTTTAGTATTTTATGTCGGCCTCACCCTTAGGGAGAAAAGTAGTAAGAGGTCTTTGTTTCTTGAGCCGTAAAAACATAGTGAGGTAGTACTGCTTTGATGTCATAAGCAAAAGCCTCCATTTATTGCTTAACATGAAATGCATTTCAGTAACATTCTAATAGTCAGACAGATTACTTTTCCATGCATTATGCAATTTTCTTTACCAGGTAAATAAGAGGTAGGATATGGCTGTGAAGAGCAGCCATTTTATTATTTCCTAAAAAAAAAGCTCAGAATTGGTTATTGGCTTCCTAAGCAGCCTCACTGTATCAGTACTAAATAAAGTATATTTCTATCACCCTTCAACTGCGCCATGAAATCATTAATGTGTTTGCACTGCTCAAAGTATCGTTCAGATATTAACAGCAAAACTTCAACCTGGTTTAGCTTTCCTGCCGGAGAGGTAGATTTCACCTGCAGTGAGCAGTTATATATAAGTAGTTAGTCATCTGTTCATAGGTGAGTATGGCATAAGTTCAGAAAATGGAACTTCTCTCTTGTGCGAAAATTCAAATTTCAATATAGGATGAAAAGTCAAAATACTGAAAATGTTAATGGAATGAAAAGTTGTATTTGAAAAATTGTGATTCAGAAATGTCTAAACGAAAAATATTGACATTTTTGGTCAAACCAAAATGTTTTTCCTCTAAATATCAACATTCTCAACATGTTCCAAATTTCAGAGTGTCTAGCCCTTATTGTCCACTCCATTTCAAGTGGCCTTCTACAACAGGCATTACTCCTTATGCCTAACAATCAATCCCAACTTATATTCATCTCTAACTGTAGACGCACCACTGCAGTACCTCGTGGTGGTTGTTCTGGGAATTAGCTCAGCAGTTGAGTCAAGTGATCTCTCATCCATCATCACTCTGCTGTCTCCACCATCTGTAGGATCTGGACCCATGTTTCCCGTAGATCACAGCATTCTCTCTGTGCCCCACTTGGTCCTTTTCCTCCTTCTGGGGAACCAACAGTCCTTAGTCCTTCCCCTCACATCAGTGGTGAACTGCAGTCTCAGGTCTAGCCCCTCACCCTCAAGGGCAAACTGCTGGTTTGGATTGGCCACTTTCTTCACAGGCAAATGGCTACAAGGGGAGGGGGACCTAGGCGCACCTGCTACTCTGGGTCTCAGCTGCCACAAGGCTGCTGTAGCTCCACCCATGTCAAAGTAGGATGGCTGCCCCACTCCACTAGCCCTTTTTTATTTCCTTCCCCAGACCTGAAGGAGAGTTTTGTGTAAGCTTGAAATCTCTTACCTTCCATCAAAAGATGCTGGTCCAATGAAAGACATGACCTCACCTACCTTGACTCCCTCATATCCTGGGACCAACATAGCTACAACAACACTGCAAATAAACTATCAAAATATCAGTTCAGAATTAAATGATTTGTTTAGAAATTTCTTGACCAAAAGTTCCCAGCAAACTTAATCAAAATCAGCATCTTTCATGCAAAAAAATCTGTTTCAATAAACCTCCAAATTTTGCTCGGAAACATTTTCCTTGAAAAATGTCAACTAGATCCAATCATAAGTACATATTCTGGGGATATTGTTTATTGGAGAGCTTGCATGTAACAAGAGGATTTTTGGGGGAAGAAAAAGATTTTGTCCAGCATTCCCTTCTTGAGTTCTGAGTCTCCAGAAATTCTCAAGCCACTCTATAGTTTGCATTTTTACCAATTGTTCCACAGCTTAATAATCTATGTACACATAAACGAGCACTTCCATCTCACTTAAATGTTTCCAAATAAACGCTATTATAAATGTATATGCTTTATTATTCCAGTTGATATTATACAGAGGGGAGTCATGCCATTCAACACTATGCTGTTTTCACTTTTGTCCTCCCCTCCTTCTTCCTTTACACTGCTAGTAGCTTTTACATGGCATTCAAAGATTTGTCCAATGTTAGTTACTACATGTATTTTCCCAGTGGGTTCTTTGGCCATATGTTTCCATGTGTTTAACATATTTCACTTCCCTCTCCTGACACCAATTACTCATTTTTATCATCTCCCCCCTCTTGGCCAATACTGCTATACTCAGAAAAGCAGGAGAAACTATAAGCATAAAAATGTTGGCATGAAAGTTTATGCTTTCTATATCTTGTGTGATGCTTGTGAAATATTTCATTTTTGTTAAGCAAATCCCAGAGCCCAAATCTACACTGCTAACTCATGCAACTGTTGTCAATGGTGACTTCAGGTGATAGAAGTAGGAAAATAATAAAAGACCCTTAATCTATTTGCACATTTATTAGACTTTACTTTGATTCCCTGGCTGCTTACTTAGCTACCAGTTACATGTGTGACAATGAGCAAAATAAAGTAGGATTCAGATTAAAGGCCCAGTCCTGTAAAATGTGGCACATCCTTAGCTCTCATTATCTTCATATGCCAGGTAAAGATGTTGATCTTTTCCCCAATTAAGTTCTCATATGTGAACCAGATAGTTTACTTAATAGTCAGCTGTCTTTTTGTTATTGTAATGTGACAATAAACGAAATATCTTTCTAATTAAATTTACTTTTCGCCCTTGGCCAAATTCAATGTGAAAAAAATGATGGTATACTTCTGTCAGGGTGCACACATAAAAAAGTGAAAAAGTTATATTTTAGCAGTGTTGATTTCTGTGTAAAAATATTATCAAAGATATCTATATTTTTCTACTACATCCGACAATGTTGCCTTTCCACATAAACAGCCTTCCTTCTCTCTCTTTCTCTTTCTTGATCAAATATATAGTATGTCTATGCAAGGAAGCTGCCACTGTCTATTTACTTTTGAGTTCTTCCATGTGCCTCTTTCAATGTCTCAGAGACTGGAGGAGTTCAAGATCTTTTTCTATCTCTGTTCCTTTTCTGTTTTATTTCTATTTAGTATCTCAGAGCCTGACAAAAATATATTTAGTTAAATTTTGTACTGGTAGTTCATCTACTGTAGTAAAGACAGAAGCTTCAGCTCAGAAAGATAGAATTAACAGCTACTTCACAGAGATGTTGTAAGGCTTAATTCTTGGTTTATTGAGGTCAGTGGGAAAACTCCCTTTTGTTATGTAAAGATTTTCAAGATTCCCAGATGGGTGGTTTGAGATAATTGTAAAGTACGAATTTTACTAAGTATTATTTTATTATTATTATTTCAATTACTTTTAAAAATAGAATTAGCTTCTCTTCATTCCTATGAGTAAAGATTTGGGCCATGTCTACAATACCACATATATTGGCAAAACTTATGTCGTTCAGGGTATGAAAAAAAAACAAAGCTCTGAGCATCATAAGGTTTGCAATCATAAATGATGGTGTGCACAGTGCTATGTCAGCAAGAGTGCTTCTCCCACTGACATAGCTACAACCGCTCATGGTGGAGTGGTTTCATTATATTGACAGAAGAGCTCTCTCCCATCAGCGTAGGAGACCTTATAGTAGTGCAGCTGTGTCACTACAGCTATGCCACTGTAAACTCTCTAGTGTAGACATAATCTTAGAAAGAATGCTACCTTTTCATCTAAGGTGTGCTTTGGAACAAGCTACAGAGTATGTAAAGGCACCAGCTTTGTGAATATGAGCATGATTAGATTACTGGGAAGGGTGTGATACCAGCATCACTGCACTCTGTATCCAACATATTCCTGGTTCTTTCATTGTGAGGGTAGTACCATGTAAATTGCTCTGTCTGGAGAAGCTCTTAACACAGTCAGTGGGAGGGGAGGGGGAGCAGAGAGGGTAGACTGTACGAAATCCATGCTCAGTAGTGCTGTCAATCAAATCACACCTAAATATCAGAAGGTGACGGAATGACTGGTTGGGGGAGGGGGTTATTATTTATTTATTTATTTGGCTGTTGCATATTGTGCAAATTAAGGACCATATTCTGACCGTAGTTCCATTGGTGTAAATCGATACAAATCCCTGAAGTCAGAAATATTCCAGAATTACACCAACTCATGCACAATCAGAATATAGCCCTATATGTCCATATGGCCAAGTAGAAAAAAATGTAAAAATGATTTATGCAAGCATAAATGCAATATTGAAAAAGCACAGTCTATCTCTATACTTTTTCATTAGTATTTACAACTATTTAAAGATAGCTACTAGTGTTGTCAAAGCAAATTAACTCGTTCTTTGAAAATCCACCTTCTTTTTCTTAGGTGCATACTCTAGATCCTCACACATTTTTTACCACTGATGGCTTGACACGTTTTTATCTCCATGAACAACAAAGCCATGTAAAATTCCATGCAATTGTCTTTTAAGGTATAAAGGAAAACAAAACTAATTTACAACACAAATATATTAGGTTTTTATGTAAAGCGCATCACATGTATTGATCAAAATGACTTTCTTTACAATATTTGATGCTCAAAAGAAAGCTAATTGTGTTACATATTATAAATGTATTTTATCCCATTCAAGCTGTGCCAAACAGGAAAACTGACAAGGAAGCATCCTGTAAGGTGTTACCTACCGTCAAGATATAATCAGGTAAAGGCAGTAGTATTATTCTAATGGACTTTTTGCAATGACTTTGAACTATCATTATTAACCTTTATGTAGATTAAAAATACTTTAAACATATATTTAGCATATTTTGTATCTCTCTGTTTCAAATATATTTGTTAATGCTTCACATTCTCACCACATAATGAAACTGTTACTCATATAATTCAAACCTCCAAACTAGGACAGTTAATCTAAATCATATCCATATACCATTTATAAACACTACAGGATGAAAACAAAATTGTCATGTATTCATACACAGTATATATATTCTTTAATAACCTCTTCCTAATCAGTTGTGTGCTTTATAAAACAATGTAAGAGAAATGACAATACTGTCATTTGTATATTTTCCCTCAGTTCTGTAATGGAAAGCTTTTTTTTCCTTGCCAACTCATTCCTGACAATGTTAATGATTCACTATAAAGCAGCTTCTGTGCTATGATTTGTGACATTCAGACTGGTTGGATGGGAGGACTAGGCAGGTTTCTGGGGAGTGTTTTGGATGCAGAAATGCCTTGAAGATAGCACTTTATTATATTTAGGACAAGTATGACATCCCACTTCAAGGAAAAGGCCCCTATACATATTGAGAAGGGATTTCTCTGGTTTAAGTGGGGAGGAGAAGGTTAGTTTAAAAGAATGCCTCTGTGTTTTTTGAGACGACAAAGATAGGAGATACAGAAATGGAGGCAGGAGGCAGAAGGATTATGGATAATGGAAGAATTTAGCCTGAGGGTATGTGCCTGCTTTGCCTATTCCTGTATAACTAGAATATTTATAATTCAAATACTTATCTTTAATAATTAAAAACCAAGGAATATTAAAGACAAAAGGTAGAGAATATTATGTACACATATGTAGGCATGATGCATTAAATCCCTCCAGTTGCAAAATATAGCAAGAGGTAGATTTAAAAGAGGTTTAAAAAGTGAATATTTTAAAATGTCTTGAAAACAGAATTTCTAATTCACTCCAGTTCTGCCAGAAGTAATACCCCTTATTTCTTATTTCTACATATATAACTAGTCATAGGGAGAACTACTAAAAATACACTGCATGGTGATTTGACATCAGCACATCAACAATTAAAAAGTGGATACAAATATTTCAGATTTTCACAATCTTAAAAGTTTTCCTCATGATTTATGAAAACATTGGATTTGCCAGAGCAATTTCATTTTGATTTTACAGGACATTTAGTTACGTGGCTTTTGTAAACTGCTAGTTGCAATGGAATGTAATATTCTACCACATTCAGTAACACTCTGATCTGCATTCCACAGACTGCAAAGAAACAAAGAAAAACAGCCATTGCTCTGGATAGAGAAGAGTGTTTTGAAAAAGAGAAAGAGACCTCAAATGTCCCCCCAGGTATTATAAAGCTGTCAATTACAAGCAGGAAAACAATACAAAGCCTGTACCAAATAATTTATAAAGGGAAAATGCAAACTATATTGAAAATCAAAAATAATGAAAAATATTTTAATCTATTTAATTTTCAATTATTTTAAAGATTCCGCCCCATACAAAGAAAATTAGGGCAACACAATCAAAGCTGCAAGTCAAAACCAAACAAAATCTCAGAAACAGAAAGCTTAGAGGCCAAAATATGAGTAAATCAAGGAGCCAAGTCAAATTATCCACTAAGGACAAGGTAGCTCAGTTTTTGAAGCATGTTGCCTTTATGAAAGATGGCAGTTTAAACTGATGTTTGAAAATCAGAGGTGTTAATATTTACACCTTTATTCATTATGGCAAAGAAGAGATTAATGAAGAATTAAACATCCAACTCTTTGCTTCTCCGTCAAACAAAGTAATCCCTAGTTGAACATTAACTCAATCTGACAATAAAAAGAAGAAACTCCTCTCCACATAGGCTTTTAAAGAGATGCTACCAGTTTTGATTATAATATTAATATATGTATGCTAAGATAAAACTACAACTAATGAATAAAATTGCTGAATTGATTTCTGCAGATTGATGTTTCTGTATGTAATCTGAAAAATATATTCTGAAGAAAGAGAAACAGTGTGTTAAAATTATATAAATTACTTCCTCAACACCTTCAAGTTTAATGCAAACATAGCATTGAATTAGGATTTTAGTAGATACCTGGAATATTTCAGACCAATTAAAGACCCATGTAGATAGCTTTTTATTTAAAAAATGTCCACATAGATTATTTTTATTATTTTTAAAATAACCCTACATTTTCAGAAAATAAGAGGGATATTCTCTTGTGGCATAATCCAAAGCCCACTGAAGTTAAGAGAAGACTCTCATTGATTTCATTGGGTCAGAGACCGAGAAAAAATATGAACATGTAACTGCAATTGGTATTGCAAATTCTTCACCTACATCCTCATGTGCTGAAAGAAAAAAAGAGTACTAATAAAGAGGAAAGGATAGAAGATGATAAACTGTGGGTAAGATCTGATGAGAAACAGTCAAATGAAAAAGAGTCCCATTCAACCACATCATATAATGGCAGACAGCTAAATAGTGACAGTTTTTAAAATGCTCAGAATCAAATGAAGTAAAAATCTTAAATGAATCAAACTGTTCCATAGAATCTTTATGGATAGTAATTCCATGTTCTAATAATATAAATTTAGCAGTCGGGCTATATTACTGACCACCTGACCAGGATGGTAATAGTGACTGTGAAATGCAAAAGAAGATTAGAGATGCTATAAAAAAAAGTTAAAAACCTCAATAATAATGGAGGATTTCAATTATCCCCATGGATACACATCACCTCAGCATGGGACGCAGAGGTAAAGTTTCTTAACACCTTAAATGACTGCTTCTTGGAGCAGCTGATTCCAAACTCACAAGAGGAGAGGCAATTCTTGATTTAGTAGTCCTAAATGGAGCACAGGTTCAGAGAAATAGTGACCATAGTGACCATAATATAATTAAATTTAATGTCCCTGTGGTGGAAAAAACACCGCAGCAACCCAATACTATGGCATTTAATTTCAGAAAGGAGAGCTACACACAGAGGAGGAGGTTAGTTAAACAGAAATTAAAAGGTGCAGTGCCAAAAGTTAAATCTCTGAAAGGTTCATGGAAATTTTTCAAAGTCACCATAATAGAGGTTCGAGTTAAATGTATGCTCAAAATTTAAAAAAACACATACACAGTAGAAGAACCAAAAAAGTGCCACTGTGGCTTACCAATCAAGTAAAAGAAGCAGTGAGAAATTTTTAAAAAGGCATCATTTAAAAAGTGGAAGTTAAATCCTACTGAGGAAAATAGAAAGTAGCATAGACTCTGTCAAATGAATAGCATTTTTTAGGTACATCAGAAGCAGGAAGCCTGCTAAACAACCAGTGTGGTTACTGGATGATTGAGATGCTAAAGGAGTACTCAAGGATGATAAAGTAATTGCAGAGAAACTAAATAAACTTTTTTCATTGGTCTTCACAGCTGAGGATGTGAGGAAGATTCCCAAGCCTGAGCCATTCTTTTTAGGTGGCAAATCTGAGGAACTGTGCCAGATTGTGGTGTCATTAGAGGAGATTTTGGAATAAATTGATAAACTAAACAGTAATTAGTCACCAGGATCAGATGGCATTCGCCCAACAGTTCTGAAAGAACTCGAATGTGAAATTGCAGAACTACTAAATGTGGTTTATAACGTATCCTTTAAATCATCTTCTGTACCTAATAACTGGAGGACAGCTAATGTAATGCAATTTTTTTTTTAAATAGATTGAAACAAACAAAAAAGCAAGTATTTCTTCAAACAACACACAGTCTTTGCCAGAGGATGTTGTGAAGTCCAGGTTCAAAAAAGAGCTAGAAAAATTCAAGGAGGAAAGGTCCATCAATAGTTGTTAGCCTCTATTTGTCAAAAGCTAGGAATGGGCAACACAGGATGGATCACTTGATGGTTACCTGTCCTATTCGTTCCCTCAGGGACACCTCGCATTTACCACTGTCAGAAGACAAGATACTTGGGTAGATGGACCTTTGGTCTGACCAAGTATGGCCATTCTTATGTTCTTATGTTGTTATGTTCTAAAATAATCTTGAAGAAGCTATTGAACACCTATTACAGCAAACTTAACAGAGAAATTTTCAGGCCCATCCAATTATAATTTCTAAAGCCAACTGCATTTCAAATCTACTCTGTGCCACTGTGCCAGAAATAAGGTGATAGCTATGATCAATCTTGCAAACATGTGTTCATTTGAGTAGCTTCACATGAGGGTAGCCCCATTGAGTTTGATGGAATTTATTACATGCATTGGTGTTTTCATGAGTGCGGCCAATGGTTGAACGTTCCAAAAAGGGATAAATTTCCATTATAAGAAAAATTGCCTATAAGAAAAAGTTTTTATTACCTAATAGGTCATGTACATTCTACCACACACATGCATTGTACTCCTATATTAGGCCTGTAAGAGGGGTGTCTAGTTTTGTATGAAAATTGACAGAATATAATAGCGATCAAGGTATCAATAAACATGAAAAGTTTTAACAATTTTACATTTAAGATTAAGCCACCTACTAAGACTGCTGGCAGCCAGGAAGCTAAAAGGATACATATGACCATCTGAAGATATGTTTGAGCCTGTTTCAGTATATATTTGCAGCTCCTGTGATGAACTAAAAGTCTGAGCACATATTTCACTTTATCTGGACCTATGTCAGTAGTTACATTTTGATATATTAATCTCAAATTTCAGTATAATTTCCAATTTCCCTTTATGCCAGCCCACCTCCAAAAGATACAGTAGGACTATTTTGTTTCTATAAAATGAAGAAAGGATTAACTGTCCTCCACAAAAATGTATGTATGTACAATAGACTATAATAATTACTGCTAAACTGCCTCTTGAACTTTTTGGTAGACAGCAGAATAGCACTGAGGGCATTCTGCTTGAAAAAGACAAACCTTTAGCTCTTAAAATCAAGTTCAATCTATGTTAGCTGGAATAGTATTGGGACTTATAACACCCATGAGTCAATCACTAGAAAGTGGCATGCTAGAATGCACTTCAGTAATTCTGGAAGTCTGTACAGTTGAAGGCAGTGTTACACCCACATACCTGCACACTCCCACCATTGTTGTCTATAGGCTTGTTAAAATGAATACTATGTAAATGCATATTAAGGATAAAATCCTGATCCTATTAAAACGAAGTGAAAAGGACTGTATTCTGTCTTCCTGGAACAAAGGCCAAAAATGTCCCTAAAAGAGTAGATGGGATGCAGAATATTATCATCAAGGCTTCACTGAGAATGATACGAACTGGCTTGGATGACACTGCCTTAAAAGATACTTGACAGGAATTCAGAAGTTTAGGGACCTGAAAGAAAGGAAATTACAGGTGATCATCTCTGAGATTCTTGCTGTCCCACAAGCAAGAGAAGATTGACAGCATACTATATTAGAGGTAAACCATCTACTATAATTGGTAAAAAGTAGAGGGTTTTGTTTTGTGGAACATTGGGCCATCTCCCAAGGGAAAGGAGGATGTATGACTTGGTGTCATCTGAATAGAAGGGAACCAATCTTCTAGGGAGCAGATTAGCTAGAGCACCCTGTAAGATTTTAGACCAGTATTTAAGGAAAGGCTGTTAAGAATATATATATATACAATACTCACACTCAAACAAATAACTCATACTCAAGATAGGATAAATATAAAGAATTAGGGCCCTAAAGGATGTAAATAGAATTTCTTCAATCGTCTAGATGCCAATACTAGAAGTCTGTGTGGGGAAAAAAGAATTAGAAATAACACATTTATTTTCATAAATGACTACGATTGGCATTGCTGAAACCTTGTAGAAGGACTCAAATGGCTAGAATGTTAAAAATCACTGCTTACACTCTATTTAGGAAAGATAGAGATGGCAGAAGGGAAGCTGAGGTGGAACTCTACATTAAAGATACCATTACCTGTGTCAGTGTTATTGACAAATTAGAAAAGCATGACTTGGAATGCTTATATAACAATGTATTAACTGATCAATCACAAGAGGATACTGGTGGGGTTTGCAATAGACCAACAAACCAGATGAAGGGACAGGATGAGCAGCTCTTTTCTATAAGAAAGAAAAATTGCATTAGCGTGGAAAATTTCAGCCTGGGAAACATATGCTCAGAGTTTCATGCCACCATCAGTAAAAACATCCCCGGAGTTTCTAAAACTTACAGGAGATAACTCTAATACTAAAGGCACTGAAATCAATTCATGATAATTTTAGATTACATGACATTCTGAAGGATGAAGATGAACTGAATACTGAAATAAAAACTGAGCAGAGGAGTAGCACCCAGGGGCAAAGGCAAAATTTCCACCCCCAATCATTTGTTACTATGTATCTGTTATTTATTTCTAAGTCAGCAAAAAATAAGAATGTAAATAAAAAAAAACAAATACTACTAATATTCACTGATACTGGGATCAGTTAACAGATCATAACTACATACAAATATAAATGATAGTTTTTGTGGTTTACATTCTGTTAAATTATTTTTTCTCTTTAATTTGTTTGTATCCCATTCTCATTAGGTTCATGTCTTTTACATAAAAAATGTCAAGTGTACATTTTATAAAACACAAAAGAAATAAATGTTATACAACCTAAATATGAATTTCATCACTTCATTTCAGTCAAGCATTTAAAACCACTAATATAACAAACGAGTAACTCATTGCTTTAATGAATAAAAGGTAAAAAGATTTTCAACGTATCAAATTTATTGTAAGCGATCTGTAATGCTTCCTAACTGCCTAGTTACTTACCTAGTTAAGCTAGTTGTTTTTCATACTATCACACAGCAATAAACTATATCATAGTTATGAATGTAAGAGATTAACTTACCTGTTAAAATAACACTCAAAAAAACTTTTAAATAAAACTAACACACAACACGAGAATCGTCCTCACTTTCTTGAAGGGACTTGAAGCAATAAGTAGCCTAAGGCTGAGTTTACACTCCAAGCGTGGCTTTCTGTCTGCCACAAGGACTTTTTCCTTCAGGCTGCCATGAGATTCTATCCTTAAGTAAAGAAGAGAGGTCTCTCTGAGCTGCTCTTCCAAATTTCACACAAGCCATTCAACTGAAGCCACAGATGTCAGGATTCAAGGCCAGCCTTGCCTTTGGCAGACTGCCTCACTAGGTGTTCACAATCACAACATCCGAACACGTATAAGACTTGTAGATGAGAAAGCCATGTTAATCCCAAGTCTCTGCTATGACTGGGAGATGTGGGTGACTTATAGAAAACACCAGCATTTTCTTTGGAAAATCTGATACAAAAGGTGGGGGGATCGATCACCTCAGTAACGCCAATGCCTTTAAAACTGAGGCCCTGATTATCCAGCACCAGCTGAGGTAGAGTGGGCACCGTGTGCACATGTCTGATATAGTTTTACCAAAACTACTACCTGCCCAACTCGCCAAAGGAGAAAGGAAACAGGAAGGCCAAAAGGAATGGTTTAGAGCAGTGTTTCTCAATCTTTTCTACAAAGTACCCCTTTTAAAAAAAATTATAAGTACCCTCAATGCACCCACACCTCCCCCAGAGCCAGACAACCCAGCCCACCGCTCTAACCCAATGCATCCACCCCTCCCCCAGAGCCAGGTACCCCAAGCCCACTGCTCTAACCCAATGCCCCTCCCCTCCCCCAGACTCTCCCCGCTCTAACTCAATGCACCCACCCCTCCCCCAAGAGCCAGGCATCCCCAGCACCCCACCTGCTCTAACCCATTCCCCCTCCCCCTCCCACAGAGCCAGGCACTGGAGGTACAGTTAACCCTACCTTTGAAGTGGCCACTCCCGCCACCCGGCCCTGCCTCAGAGGCTTGATTGCACAGGGAGCATGTGGCCTGCCAGCACCGGGCTCACCATGATGCGTGGGGCTGTGCGCACTGCTCCCACCCCAGCCTGGCGCCCCCCCCCCAGCATGGCGCCCAGGGGCAACTGCCCTCCCCCACCCTCGCTACATCTCTGAAATTGAAAGTTGCCCAAGTACAAATAATCATTTTCTATATGCTGGCTGAATATAGTCCCATACACTTATATGTATATTTCCTCCCACTCAATTTTGCTCACTGCTGTTTTCAGCTGAGAAAAATTGGCCTTTATAAAAAAAAATGCCAAGTGTAAATTTAGAAAGAAAGTAAGTGAGTATAGAGAGGACCAAGTATGAGTACAGGAAAAACCTCACCCACTTTCTCTCTCTAATATCCTGAACCAACACATCTTCAACTACAGTGCATACAAATACACACACAGACACAGAAAGTTTCAAAAAGACCCATTCCCAAAAGCTGAAGCCAATAGTGAGCAAAACTGAGTGGGATTAAATATATAAATATAAAAATGTGATCGATAGTTGGGAATTGTTTAAAAATACTGTAGTAGATGCACCAGATTATGCAATTAGTAGAAGATGAGATTGAAAGAGCCAATGAAAGAATTAATTAAAAGTTTTTAAAAAATATAAAACCAATGGAAAAGCTAACAGTAAGAGTACACATGTTTAGGAAATGCTAGCAATTGATATGGGAAGCTAAGAGTAACAGTGAAAAATGTATGGCCCATTTTTAAGGGCAATAAGAATTTTTTAAATATACCAGGAAAAAATCCTAGCAATTATTATAAACCTGACCCTGGGGAAAGATGGTAAAATAATCAGTCATGATGCACAATGGGGAAAAGTATTCAATATTTCTGTTCTGAATCTGGAAAGCAGGATGATGTATTCATATTTTATTTCTATTCCATCAATAACTAGTAGAGTGGGTGTTAATTAGCAACTATTAAAAATAAACATTTTAAAATCTGCAGGAACAGATAACTTGCACCCAAAGTACTAAAATTATTGCCCATTGAGATCTCTGCATCATTAATGTTGACTTTTTAACTAATATTGAAATGGGGGGAAGTTCCAGAGGCCTATAAAAAAGCTAATATTGTGACAATATTTTAAAAAGGTGATTGTTACTATGGAACATTGATGTCAGGCAAAATCATGGAAATGCTGATATGAGATGTAATCAGTAAAAAATTAAAAGATAGAATCATAAGAACTGCATAATGAACAGCATAGTTATGTGGAACATAAATCTGATCAAAATAAATTTTTTTTTGGTGAGATTACAAGTTTGGATGATAATGTATCTGTGTTGACATAATAGACAAACATCTACAAGGCATTTAGCTTAGTCCCATTTCATATTCTGATAAAAAGTAATGATATGCAAAATCTATGTAGTCCAAATTAAATGGATTAAAAACCAGTTACCTGATGAATTGCAAAATGTTATTGTAAATGTGGAATTGGCATGTATTTTGAAGTGTCTCTAGTGTGGTCCTTCAAGGACTGGTTCTCAGCCCAGTGCTATACAATATTGTTATGAATAATCAGCAAGAAAACAAAATAATTTCAGGACAAATTTGTAGATAGAGGTTGGTGGACTGGTAAATAAAGGTGGGACAGTTAATATATTAAACAAACAGCATATTAAAAAATTAGTTCTGCAGTCTAACCTGGGTCACTTAGTAAAGTGAACTCAATGGAACAACATATTTTTTAACACAGCCAAGTGCAAACTAACACATGTAGGAACAAAAAAATTGAATCACATCTGTAAGATGGGGGAGGACTTATTCTGGAAAGCAGTTACTCACAAAAGGATTTGGGGTTCATGTAGATTACCAGTTGAACATGAGCTCCCAATGCTGAGAAGGTAAATTCAATCCTGATGTGTAAGCAGGGGATTATCACATAAAGGTAAGGAAATGAAATTGCTTCTGTATATGGAGATGCCACAATGAGGAGTCCTGTAGTACCTTAAAGACTAACAGACTTGTTTTTTGCAGATACAGATTAACCTGGCTACCTCTCTCAGGCTATGTCTACTGTACAGGGTTTTTCCGGGATACTCCTCTGGAAAAACTCTGCTGTGTCCAGGGAATGTATCTGCTCTTCCACTTCTTTTTGCAAAGAGCAGACATGCTCTTTCAGAAGCCCTGTCTTCCTCCTCCCACAAGGAAGACGATCTCTTCTGAAAGAGGAGGCTTCTCTGAAATTTGGCCCAGTGTAGATGGGCCAAATTTCAGAAAAGCCTCTTCTGAAAAAACTATTGGAAAAAGGTATGCAAATTGCAGAGCACAATTTGCATACCTTTTTACGATAGATCATTGTAGTGTAGACATAGCCCCAGACATATATATGACATTAGTAAGACTTTTAGTGGAATACTGCTTCCAGTTCTGTCATCCACATTTCAAAAGAAATGTCGGAAAATGGGAAAATTCAGAAAAGAACTATAGAAGTGATAAGAAGTCTGGACAATCTGCATTATAGAGAGAGACTAAAGATGCATAATATATTTGTTTATTGAAGTGAAAGTGAAGAGACAAACTTCATTATGTCTTCATGTGCCTACATGAGGAAGAGATATCTGATACCAGACAACTCTTTCTTCTCTTCTTATGTGGCATCTCCATTACTGAAGGTTTGCAATGATGGTAGTCCACTTTGTACAATCCTTGGCTAATCTCTTTGTGGATGAATAGCCCTTTTGATCCACCCAGGATACCACATAATCCACCAAGGAATTCTTTTTCTGTTTTGTGTTCTTCAGCCAGAAGCTTTTCCTTCTGATGTCCATAAACATTCATCATCCTCTAACCCTCTTAAAATGTGCATTGCAAGCTGAACCTTTCTTTTCGTAAGACTACCAGCTAGTGTTTTCTGAGTTCCAATAATCTCCAATACCTTTTCATTGATTACATAGTCTATCCATGTTATTTTCACAATTCTTCTATAAGATCATAATTTGAAGGATCATAAATTTATTACGAATTGTTCAAATATCCATATTTCACATCTGTAATTTGACACAGACCAAATGTAAATTCTGAAGAGTGTGGATTTAGTTTTCAGATATCTGTCCCTTCTTATCAGATGTTTATTGTTCCACAACGTTTCTTTTGCTCTTGCTACTCTGATGCTGTCTTCACTCTCCTATCTTCCATCATCTCTAATGATGCTTCCTCAATAACAATAATTTCTCACTTGCCCTATGGCTGAATCATTCACTAGACTCTTGCCTGTTTTCTCCAAAGTTCTGCATACCACTATAGTTTTTGTCTTATCTTATTCAGTCTACACCATATTCTTTGAAACAGCCAGCAGCACTATGTTATCTGCATAGGGAATATTATTCACCCATTTTCCATTCATCTTTATACCTTCTTCTATTTCTTTGATTAATTTCATCTGCTCTTTATTCTAGAAGAAAAAGGTATAATAAGATCCAATGGTTGGAAGCTGAAGCTAGACAAACTCGGGCTACAAAAAAGGCACAAGTGTTAACAGTAAGGGTAACTATTTGGAACAATTTAACTAGAGACATGGTAGGTTCTCCATCACTTACAGTCTTTAAACCAAGACTGTATCCCTTGCTAAAAGAGACATTCTAGCTCAAAGCAAGGCTATAGAAATTCTTGGGTAAGACAATTTGGTTTGTTTTATGCAGGAAGTCAACTAAATGACCATAATTGTCTCTTCTAGCCTTAAAAGCTATGAAATTTTGAATTTATGAGATGAAAGAGAATTTTGCCATTGAGTTCACTGAGACTAAGGTTAATTCCTATGGGATTATGTAAAGTAGAGGTAATCGGCCAAATATTGAGGTGCTTTTTTGAAAACAGATTATTAAACTGTTAAATTAAAATGGTTCCCATGTTTAAGGGCTGATATAATTTATAATGCCCTAACTTCTTGACACTATGCTCAATTAGACTTTTAAAATCTGCTTAGGGAAGAAATGGAAGGCAGCTCCAGTTCATAAGAAATTTAAAACTAGTCTAACAGAATACGAGAAAATATACTAGAAAGGACAGTACTGATCAGGCAGTGAGAAATGAACAATATATCTGCTCTAAGTGGGATTAGGAGGTCTGCATCAAGGCCTCCTACCACAGTATGTAGGATTTAAAGCAATCTTTGCTGTCATCCTCCTCTAATTTTGTGTTGTACACAGCTCAGACACAACAGAGGATCTGGCTCATGACACTGATCTAGAGTTTTTTATTAGATAGGTGTTTGCTCATTGGACATTCCAAAAACTCAACAAAAGTTTCAAGAGGTAATGTGATACTATTAACTCCATATCCTAGAATTATTTAGCTTATAGCACTCCCAGCAAATGTTGGGAAAAAATACTCCTCTCATTTTCTCCCCATCCTTCCCAACCAGAAGCAAAAAAACCCTCTGTTTATATTTTCTTAATGCATGTAGGAGTAAGATACAATTTTGAATAACACTTTATAATGGCTTTCTTTTGTAACAGCACTGATGGAGGAAGTAGTTGCTCTGTGCCAAATTAGAGACCACTTTTTGAATGAAATCTCTCTACCTAGGGATTCTTCCCACCTCTTCATATATTTGCATTTATTTTTCAAATCTATTTTAATGAGCTCAATATAAAACTAGAGCTCATACCTCTTGAGCCTGATGAATGGGTAATTACTGTTTTGATTCCCATGGGAGGCCTCCAAATACCATCTTGTCATGGAAGTTAAGGACATAATGTTTTAATTGAAGGTAGGGGAGTAATGGGATAATACTTTTAGTTGATAATGCTGCCCAATATAACCATGTCCAAAATAGCTTTAAACATATGACCCATCTACTGTGATCCAATGTTTCTCCATCCTACAGGGAAGCTTGAGTTATTTCTTGTGGGTGTTAAAATCAGTAATCTTTCACTACTGTGCCTCATTAGTTAGGGTGCCACACAGATCAGTACTGGGATCAATACTTAGTTAAAATCCAGTGACTACACTTGATTGTGTGGAGGCACAAGGAAATGTCCCTCCCCAGCCTATCTTTGGTACCTAGGAGCTGGGGTCAGCCACAAATGTCAATCCTTGTGCACCCGATTCAACAGGAGTAGGGGACTCTATTGCTAATGGCAGACCTTATACATCTTATGGGGACAGAGAGGGTAGAAGCAGGTGGGACAAGTGCCTCTTCCCCATCTATACTAGCCAAAATAACTCTGTCAACACAGAGCAGTAATGCTGTGCCCTGTTAATGGTTGCAGCAAACCCTCCATGTCTGAGGCACAATGTATCTGAAAGGCGTCACTGAGGTGATGAAATTCCACACATAATGTGGTAGGCATGGTGGCTTATGGCTTGATTTTTGCACTCACAAGTCCCATTGAAGTCAATGGGAGCTCAGGTGCTCAGAATCTTTGAAAACAGGCCATAAAAGCCATGATCTCACCCTATTGATCTGGGAGATAAAGGAGATTGTACATTGAGTATATTTAGAGATGGAAGGGCTGGAAATAGCAAACAGAGTAGCCTAGGAACCTTTGAAATGAATAAGATTTAATGTGGATAAATAGGAAATAATGTAGATGCTAAAAATATCTGGCATAAAGTCAAAGGAGAATTCTCTGTGCAGAGCAGTAATGTGAAAAAGGGATTTGGCGCAAGTGTGAATAATGTTGAAGAAGGGTTTATAATGTCATGTAGCTGCATATCAGGCTGTAGCTATTCTGGAATAGATATAAAGCAGATATATTAATTAAGATCATTCTACTTTTTATTTGTGTGTTGCTAATGTTTGACTTGTTCTGCATAACTACTTTTAATATTTATTGTCATGTGAATTTCTACCAGTTTATTACATAAGTACATGCTACCAGGGTACAATTCACAAAGGTATTTATTTGCCTAGCTCTCCTTGATTTCAAAAGGAGTTAGGCACCTACCACATTTGATGTTTTAGATTGGATCTAAGAAACATTGACAAAATTAACTATTACGAAGTCTGACCTAAGTTGTGAGAGGCTAAAAGAACTTAGACACAACTGCAGAAAAAGAGTAAGAGGCTGTGGTAATGCAGTCTGCGTCTTTGAGTGGAAATAGTATAAGAGGGATTGAGATTATTAACAGTGGTTGAAAATGGTGTAGTAAGGAATAATAGCTGGAAATGAGAAAGGAAACATATAGGTATGACCTTAGTTTAGAAACAAAATGTTAACCAGAAAGGCAATGAGATGATGGAAAGCACTACCCTGAAGGTAGTTAAGGCACCATCTGTACAGGTGCTTAAGAGGAGGTTAGATAAAAACCCTTGAGGGATTACTGTAAAGGATGTGCTTTTCCCAGCAGGTGGATTACTGGTTGACTAAGGTATCTTTTTCAATGATTCAGGCTTGGAAGTAATGTAAGGATGTTTTTGTGCTCTAAATTCCAAATTATTTTTGTAATATTTTTGACAGTTATGGTAAGAAGGTGGCACTGCTGTCAGCAGGTTTTCCCCCTGGCTACTCCAGTAGGCTGGGCTCATACTGGGCAAACAGAAGTGATATCCTCTCCCAGATTTCCACTTAGTCATCTTTTGTTCTTATTAAGGCACTAAAACAACAAGCACTTGCTTAAGCCCCTCACTCCTCAACTCCTAGGGTATGTCTAGACTGCTCCCCTCTGCCAGCAGAGGGATGCATATTAGGCTGGGCAAAATTGCTAATGAAGCGGGGAATTAAATATCCCGCGCTTCGTTAGCATAAAAATGGCTGCCGCTTTTTTCCAGCACAGAGCTTTGTCGGAGAAAAGCAGCAGTCTAGAGGCTGATCTATCGCTAAACAAAGCCTGTTCTGATAGATCCTGTATACCTCATTTTACGAGGCATAAGGGATCTATCGGAAAAGGCTTTCTTTAGCAATAGATCAGCCTCTGGACTGCCGCTTTTCTCCTGACAAAGCTCCGTGCCGGAAAAAAGCGGTGGCCATTTTTATGCTAATGAAGCGCAGGATATTTAAATCTCCGCTTCATTAGCAATTTTGCTCAGCCTAATCTGCATCCCTCTGCCGGCAGAGGGGTACAGTCTAGACATATCCCCAGACAGGTGTGATGACATCTGAACATAAACTTTCACTTAAAATATTGTTTCTAGCCTTCATAGGGGCAAAACAGAACTTGAAAACATGAACTGAGTGTAACCAGGGTAGAGAGCAGATAGCCATTAGAGCCCAGGGAGGAACCCACTTTTGCCTTGCCTGCAAAGTTATTAGTACAGAAATCACAGGCTTAATGTTAAAATCCTGTTAATGGAAATGTCAGGTCCAGCACTGGTGTAAAATGAATGCAACTCCTCTGACTTCACTGGAGTTGTGCCCATTTACATCAATTGAGTATCTGGCCTCAAAAGTGTCTCTTGCTGCTTTATTATATAGCAATGTAAAGCAATTCCAGTAGTTTAGTGGGTGTGTCTAGAGCTGATTTCAGGTTTAAGTCCTTTTGAGTCATTATAGTTGCCCAGATTTTACTAGACTTAAATAGAAGATGACAAACAAATAATTATAAGGTTGCAAGGTCAAGTACTTGAAAGTCCTTTGAGAGTTAGGAAATTCCAGAAATAAGACATACAACCTTCACTCAATTCCCTTGTGCATTTGCATTATGATACAGTCTTCAATGCTATCCACGTATACTTTTTTTTCACAAAACCTTTGCTTCATTCAGTGCATTATGTGGATGCAGCTGAGTTAGAGCACTGTTCAATATTTCTTTCTATACTTCTCATTCAGTGTGTGGCTTGAGGTTTTAATTACCACCATCCAAACCCTACACTTACTAGGGATTCAGGGAACTAATTTATTTATGGGCTTTTCTATGATGCACGTCATTTTAATATTTTAAAGCCTCACAGATATACATGAAATCATCATCATAACACCTCTGTAAAATAGGACAATATTATTATTCCAATTGTACAGAGGAGGAAACTAAAAAATAAAGGTGGGATGACTTGCTTGAGGCTACAGAATAAATCAGTGGCAGAGCAGAATGTAGAACTCAATAACTCTCCAGACTTCAGTCATTCCTCTCAGTTACTGATTTCAAGGAACAGAACTTCCACAGGTTACATGAGTTCCATCAACTGCAACTACAGCAAGGTGCAATCAGCACTTCTGTGAAAAAACCAGGCCAAGAAACGAGAAACACAGCGGCCACCAGCAGAGCCAACAGACTCACCAGGCCCCTGGGCAAGGTGGATGGGGGGAAGCTCCTTGCTCCTGGAAGGGGCGTGGCCTCAGATGGAAGGGGCAGGGCTGGGGCAGTCAGCCCTCAGCGCTGCCCAGAGCACACCATGCTGGTCCTCTCACTCCTCAGTCAGCCCTGAGAGCTGTCCAGAGCAAGCCACACACCACACCAGTGGCAATTTAAAGAGCCTGGAGCTCCAGCTGCCACCACTGCTGTGAAAGCAGCAGCAGATCTAAGGAGCCCTGGGTCCTTTTGAATCACCAGATACCAGACCAATTGCCTTTTGTCCCCTTATCGGCAGGCTTGGTGGCCACCTGCAAATATTTTGGTTGAAGTGACTTGCTGCACATCACCTCAAAAGGCTGTGGGAGTGTCACTGTCCACTTGTATGTGTATGGTGATGAGTCACTCCTGTTCTGGGCTTCAGCCAGTCTAAAAGCCAAGAATGGGTCTAGAGACCTCAGGGCAGGTAAAGCTCTACAGGACTAACAGCAGCTCAGTGTCACTCCAAGACTTGGAACTCTGTCCTACCTCACAGCCTGCTTAGCCTTGTTCCTAGCCCTGCTCTTGCACCTGCCCTGTTCCTTGTACTGATCTAGCCTTGCTCTCACTCCAACTCCACTCTGAACTCTTGAATTTGCCACCAATCTCTGTTTCTGACCACTGGGTCCAGCTGCTCAGTCTGGCTCCAACCACTAGGCATGACCATCCCCATCAAAGTCTCTGACAGCATTCAATTACGTTAACAAGACCATCCTTTCACTTCCTGCTATCTCCTGCCTCATTTTTTATACTTCTTCCCTCTTCTACATCAATCGATGTAGGCGTCCTATAGAAAACCACAGCCCTCATGGAAAGGTCAGAGCTTTCAACTGACCCTATTTTCCTCACTCTAGTACTCTGAAAGTGAGGTCACTATATGTGCAATGTATATTTTAATTGCTTCTAAATTGCATCTGGAATGTTTGAGCTCTCCAATGATGAGTACTAAGCTTTCACAAACCATGATGTAATCTGTGAGCAGTACAGTTGGTATGGGAGCCCATTGTCTGAGGCTGTAAACAAGTTTCATTCTGTCTTATTAATAATAAAATAATAGCATAATAAGCAATATCAGAGGAAAGATTGGGGGAGTAGAATTGTTTCATAGTCTGTCAGATACATATATATCAAAGAAATGTTTATTGTGTTTTTTTCTTGAAAACTGTCTAAGAAATGAAATACATAAAAGAATGTGCAACTTTTATATTTGGTTATTTGCACAACACTGACATGTAGAAATGCTATTTGTACATTTTTTGTCACAGGTTTTTATCTTTCTTATGATGAGAGATTATTGTAATGTTAAAGTGTATCTACTCCTGGCAATTCTCTAAGGTCAACTGTTCACTATAGAGGTAGTAAGGTACTTTTGATACCATTCATCCTGAAATAGGTGGACTGTGGCAGAAATGCCCTGGATTTCTCTGAAAGAAGACATAAAGAACAGTATAATTGGATCTCTCCCATGTTGGATCCTACAGGATCCCATTCTGTCCCCACCTTCTGTTCTGTGTGTATGTCTGGCCACTGTGAGACATTTGGAGCTGAGGTGGTAATTTTTTTCCACCACTGCCCAGACGGTATGGTCTCTGTTGAGATTCTAAAAGTGCTGAACACCACAAGAAAGGCTGTGTTTGCTGGATTTCTGGCAGGGACTAGAAATAGAAATGCCAGAAGATGAATAAGAAAGCCTGCTCTCATTAGATTTTCAGTCCAGCATTGCAAACTCAAGAGGTTCAGAAAGTTAAGCAGATGTACTTTTGGATACTTATCTGAAATGAACCAAATGCCACAACTTAAGTGGTTAAAGCAGCCTGGAAACTAATATACAGCCCTGGGGCAAAATCCTCCTTCCAGGTATATAAAGTGGATTGGAGGTAAACAGCAGAAATACTGGCTTATTTAAATAACAAAATAGAAATGTAGCATCTCAAGATGTTTCCATGTCCTAAAAATCTCAACACGTCTGATCTTGCAGGAAAGGTATCTTTTTTTAACCCATCTCTTCACAACTCAGATTGAACTAATTCAGTATTTATTGAAATGAAGGCCATGACAGGCAGCACATATGGTACCCCGCAAGTAGAGTAGTTTGAGACATAGCAGCTACCTTAATGTAGAGACAGAAGGCAGATGGATGGACACATACCTGCATTACATTACATACTTGCTAATGTAAAGATCACAAAGCAAACAGCAATACAGAACATCACTTTGGTTGTGGATTGTCTCTGGGAGACAGGATTTCCAAGACACCATGAAATCAACGACAGTTTATGAAAGATTTAATCTTACTCCCAGATGTCTCATGCAAGGTATGTCCTCACATCAGAAACCAGGACATATAGAATCAAATACCAGAAAGTCCCTTACAAATGTAAACCTCAGTGTGGAACCTAAAGATGACATTGGTCTGCTATCCATTATCAAAAAATATGTGAGAATTCTACCTTCTATCCACAAGAATAATGTATCCTTACCAACATGCATACACATTTTATTCTATGTTTACCCCACTATTAGCTTCTTTTTCAATATACTTTCCCTTCATGTGCCTAGCTGGTGATAGTCATTTTGTACGTCCTCTGAATGCAATGCACACACGGTACTACAGTAACCTTTATGGCCACTAACATCTATTTTCTGACCAATTTACATGTGAAACTGAGTATGACTTAATTAAACCAGTGTAAATCCAGAGTAACTCCACCAAAGTGTAAAAACACAGTGAGATCAGAATCAATTCTCTGTTAAGATAATTTACATCATTACTTATATAATTTCTGCATTTGGCCTTTATTTTAAAAAAAAGATATGTGAAACTGTTGAAGCAAACATTGACTATTAAACTCTCATTAAAAATCTTGGTATCTTTAGCATAGATATTCCCTCACCCTACTGTTGTTCTCCATGCTGTTTAGCAGTGAAACAGTCCTCTTTAAAGATGTTCATTTTATTCGCAGAATTATTTCAATGGGAGTTCTACATTAGTTCAGTGGGAGCGCTTGCGGGATCATGCCTATAAAGGTAAAGTATTATTTAATAGTATTATTATTTATTACTATTGATTGTTCCTAGTATGCTTCCCCCTTTCAAATTCTATCAATTTATGAGGAAATCTATCTATCTGAGCTATTTCTAAGGCACTGCTTAGATGATGATGGTAACCAAGTAGATCTTTGATCACAATGAAAACTGCTTTGGTGATCTCAACCTATGCTCAGCCTATGAAAGATGGACATTTTCCCTATCACAAAGTTGCCAGACAGCTGGGCACAGTTCAGCTCTATTGGCAATTTCTGCCATACAAGGAACAAAAAGAATAGAAAAGACACTACGGGTCAGGACTCAGATGCATTTGCCAAACCTGGGATCTGATTCTGCTCCCTCTAAATCAATGGCAGATTGAGCTCATAGCATGGAAGGTTTGTTGTTGTTTTTTTGTTTGTTTGTTTACATTACCTGCTCATACTGCACCTATCTCTAGCTAGTGCTATTCGTTCTTAGCTTTCAGAAATTATTTTGCTATCTCTAGTTATGAATAAATAGTTCATGAATGCTAACTTTCCCCCTGCCTCCTAAGACTCATATGCAGAGGGAACTCTCCATACATGGATCTTAACCCTCCCATAGGTATCGGAGAGATCAGCAGCCTCTGTGGCAGCATCTCCCCTCTCCTTGGGCTGCATGGAGAGTGGTTGGATGAGCACAGCTCCTCAGATGAGGAATGCAGGTAAGTGGATGGGATGAGGAGAAGCAGATAAGCCAGAGAAAATATATTTTCTTTCCCCCAGAATCCCTATGTTGTTCCTCAAGAAAGTGGGAATCTCTGTAAGAACCACTGGCTAGGGAAGCCCTGCAAGTGGTTTCCAATGGTGCTGCGCTGCCAGGGAATGTGGGTGACACACCAAGCACATAGAGCTAAGGTGAACACATAAGAGCTTCATGCAGATGACTATGGGCCCAAGATACATGAGTTTTGGAAAGTAACCTCAACATCTTTTTTTGCAAAGGGAGGATGGGGAATAGGGATAAAACACACACAGACACCACTCCCCAGGGAACAATTCAGGAGACATTTCTGTGAGGAAAACCTATCAGAAATATCCTCCCTCTAGCCCCTTCCCACAGGATTTTGTCTGGAGGGAGCAATCAGGCCTAGACACATTAGATACAGATTATCCATTTAATCTCATTTAATATGTCATTGTTATTCTCCTTCCGTCCCTCCCTTTTTCCAAACAGACAAATATATCTGCTTGTGATTGCTGTACTAAAGCATATCCCTCTTCACTGGTTAAAGCTTTAGCATCCAAATTTAATTTTCCTTACAAAATAAAAGAGAAATGCATTTGATGGAGGAAATTACAGCTAAATTAAGATCAACATTAGATAAACAAATCAGTAAATGGCTGCTGGCTATTGATTTACTTTCTGAACTGATTTTGCTGTCTTAAAACCTCTTTTCCACACTTACATAAGAACACACACTAGACCCTGTAGGGCTTAGTCTACACTAGGGACATTTTCCCCAAATTCTAACTGGCAGCAAAGCTAATTCAGCTCAAATAGGTGAAAACAGTTCAGACTAGCTGGTGCCTCATGTAAGAGAGTGTTTCCATTTGTTTTAAAAAGGAGTAGCAAGACTGTTTTAAAACCAGTTATAATTTTAGGAGGTATGTGAGGCACTCGCAGGAGCTCTGAGAGGCAGTAACCCCTGGGCTGTTGTATAGTTGTACTACCTCAATGCAATGATGGATCTTCTTTGAGCCCTAAGCTTTTGGAACTCTGATTTTTGCAGTGTCCTGTTAGAAGAAAAAAACCTGTTCCATATACCAAATTCACACTTTGTTTTTAAGGTACAGATTAAGGCACTAAGATACTTTTTAACACTCTCTCTCTCTCTCTCTCTTTACCAAAACTAGCATCGTGTATACAGGGTAGTGTTTAAAGTGCATCTACAATCAGACTTTCTCAGACAGGGCACCTTGAAAATAGCATTATTCTATAGCAGGCTTTCAAGTCGTTTCCTGTTGAACTTTTGCAGCTTTCTTGAACCTTTAACCACATTTTCATGTGACAAATATTTTTAAAATATGTCTGTACAGGAGCAAGCATGAATACACACTATTTATTGAAATGGCTAATACATTTGAAAAGACATATGTTATTGTAAATCCTGAATAATTCTGGAATTACTGCAGCTTCCCTGTAAAACAGACAAAGCTTTTGTAATATAAAGAGGACAGGTTTACAGTTCTGCTGTAACTTCCAAGGTAGCCCTTATGTAACTACATTTCATGGGCACAAGAGCAGGTTTTCCATTAAATTACTGCTGTACTTATTAGATGTGTAGTCACAGGGTTTTAATAGCAAAAAACTTGTACAGCAGATATTTAGTTCTGCTTTCTCCAGCAGATGTCACTTGCAGTACATATTAATTCATGGAAAGAAGTCCAGGCAGATAGAGATGCACTGTATTCCTTGAAATATAAGCCAAATAACATTTTGGTGCTTTGTGTATGTATTAAGTTTGGCATTTGGGTTGTTTTAACAGATGGCCCTAAAATAGCAAAGGTAAAACATTTTTGTTTCAATTTTTTCCAGTGAAGATTATGCCTATAACTTCTGTAATTTGAAAAAAAAAAGTGAGATACATTTAGTTGTTGAAACGTATGAAGTCTGGGTCATGTCTGATCTAATTATTGCATTGAGCACTGCAATTTGACAATTATCAGATTTGACAATTACCAGTTTATAAAAGTTTTTTTTTATTCCTAGCTGATTTTAACATAGAGTTGAAGTTAGTGAAATGATACATATTCCCGGTCAAAGCAAAATTGCCATGTGTGCAACTGTGTTAAACTGCCCTGTGTTGGGCATAGTTGCGAAGTGACTTGCTCTGGCAGGAACTCTGAGAGACCTCACTCATTTACACTGGTATTACAACAGTGTGTGATTCCATTCTCTCCAGTATTGATTGATACCAGTGACAAAGAGAATCAGGCCCAGAGTTCCTCAGGAATGCCCAGTGCCTCCAGGATCTCCATGTGAGACTTTACCATGTCTCCCTTGAAGAAGGTACAGCATTTCCTCTTCTGTTGGCTCTCCCACACTACTCCCTTAGCAAAGGCATTACATTATGAGTGTGAGGCTCATGTGGTCCTTTTGCTCCCTGATCACAGGGACTGCCGGCTTCTGGGCTCCCATCCAGACATTGCAAAAGACTCTCTCCCACATGGGCAGGGAGTCAACACAATCTGCCCTTTAGTTTAGGATTTATTTTCAAAGAATGTAGCCACACTAATTTTTCCTCCTGACTACTTCATAAATGTAATGATCAGGATAGTAATTGGACCATCTTACCCATGTAATGTTATTTGTTGACACTTAGGGTACATCTACACTGCAACACTATTTTGAAATAACTAGCACTATTCCAAAATAACTTAGTCCGCATCTACACAGCAGGTAGTTATTTCAAAATAGTGTCAAAATACTGTCAACTCCGACTTACTCCGACTCCTGTAACCCTCATTGTATGAGGAATAAGGGAAGTTAGAGGAGGAGTGCTCTATTTCAAAATAAGTACTGTGTAGACACTCCCTATTTCGAAATAAGATACTCAATTGACATAGCACAATTTTAGCTTATTTTGAGTTAAGCCCTGCAGTGTAGACACCCCTTTAGAGATCCTTGATTCGTTCTCCCCATTTTTTGGCAAAAGCTCCACAAGCAGATTCCTATATGCTCTCTAGGGGCACGTCTACACAGTAGGGCAAAACTCAAATTAAGCTACGCAACTTCAGCTATGTTAATTGGGTAGCTGAAGTTGAAATAGCTTAATTTGTTTTTTGGTGCTGTCTACACAGCAGGAAGTCGAAGGAAGAACACTCTTCCTTTGACTTCCCTTACTCCTCGTGCAATGATGGTTTCAGGAGTCAGAGTAAGAAGTCCTCCAGCCTGACATTTTTTCGAAATAATGGCTTGCAGTGTAGATGTGCTCTTTGTTATTTCAGAATAACGTCAGTTATTCTGAAATAATGCTGCTGTGTAGACATATCCTAGGAGAACAGGGCCTCCGACCTGACTAGGAAATCTCCATCTCTGGAGAGCAGGTTAGATAGACATCTATCAGGGATGGTCTAGAGACAGTACTGGGTTCTGCCGTGAGGGCAGGGGACTGGACTGGATGACCTTTCGAGGTCCCTTCCAGTTCTACTGTTCTATGATTCTATGATTCTATGAAATAGGAAAAAGGAGTTCTAAATAGATTAGGGAATAGCAAAAGCAGCATGTGCTTCATTTCCCTTTTGCCTCCACTCCTACCTATACACACGCCACACAAGAAAATAATCTGGAATCATTTGCAGGAGGAGCATCCCCTCCCCTCAGAAGGCAGACACAAGAGGGGCATAGGCATGAGCTCCTAAGAATCTAGGAAATTGTCAACAGGATGAAACAACCCCCATCCTGAAAATGCTGAAAGAGCTGGGGAGAATATTTGTGCCTTACCACTAAAAGGTGGCTGAGGTAGAGTTCAGACAAAATACAGCAGGAGGAACACTGGATGAGGAAGGGGGCTAAATAGCAAATTACTGTGACCCTGGTCCTCATCTTTGAGCTACCTGCTCTCTCCTGCAGGTCCTTATAATGGAAAAGGAATGAGGCATGTGATTTCCTCCTACTGAGGATCCCTCCTCATAATGCAGGAAATGTGCTCAAGGCAATATGTGATGAGCCATTTTGAGTTTGAATCTAGATTCCATTCATTGGGTCAGACCTTCCCCTCTGCTTTGTTCCATGTCTAACAAAGGTGTGATGCCTGGAGTGCTTATACGAGACTGGTCCTTGTTTCCTGGTTCCAGTCACATGTCAAGTGTTAGGGCTGCAAAAGGTCACAGGGCAGTGGGCAGTATTCTCAGAATCTGACTCTATGACAAAAGAGTTCATGAATGGTCAGATAGAGAGCAGTTAGAGACACAGCAGGAATTTCAGCAGGAGCAGGTAAAGGAAAGACATTTGGGAAAGAAATGGCAAAAGAACTTCCAGAGACATTTCATGTATTGACCGTGTGGAAACTTTGCTTTTGTATTGTCAGCCAACTTATCTATAACTTTGCTGGATTGTTGTTGGGTTTTTTTTCATGGAAAAGGAGTTCCTTCTGAAAATAAAAAGCTAACTAGCATGTCCAAACTTTGATTATTCACTAAGTGGAGATGATGGTACAAGTTTCTAATCAAATAATCTTACTTTTATGGGAAAATAAAACAAGGCTCTTAGTCTTCTAATGAAATGAAAATAGGGCTGAAGCAGTAGTGACCTATTTTCACTGGTAATGCATTAGCTACTCTGAGTTCAGTGCACCAGAAGGAAGAACAAATTTCTTCTGAGCAGCACTTGGATACCATGGTGATGGGTGCAACATAAGAATCTAAATAGAATGGAAAGAAATGCTCAGCATCTACTTCCTTTACTTTTATGCATGCATTTACAGGATTGTTACCAATTTCTAATCTAAACTGGCAGTAACTTTCTTATTTGGAGTACTGATTTACTCTATGTGACAAGAGGTTGCAGCCCTACCTCTAATACCCCTCCCCATAAAAAAAACCCTCAGGATTATTTAAAGTGAAGAAATTAGAGAGAATATTTGTTGTACTAGTTGAGGAGATGTTCCATGCAGGGGATTATAATGTTAATAATAACAGTGTGCTACAGATTCCCTTTCAGCTGAGTGGCCAATACTGTTTTGTAAACATCAATGAATGAAGTCTCACAGTACCTTGTGAATTACCTATTATGAATTTCATACAGAGAAATTGAGGCACGGCTTATATGGCTTGATGTATATCAGCCAGCAAGACAATGGCCAAGCTAAAAGTAGAATCTAGAACTGCTGATTTCTAATCCACCCCCGTTACTAGATAATGTTCACCCCATCCACTCACTCTGAAGTGTAATTCATTTCTTTCACAAAAGACACTGGAATCCTAAAGACATTTTCTTCTCATCTTCGAACTGGCCTTTTGATTTTTAAATGTCTCTCTTTTTTAATTTATCTATTGTGTATTAACACTGTGGAAATCACAAATAAAAGGAGGGTCTGCAGGACTGATTTTGAATTTAAACATGGACTATTCAGGTATTTTGTGGTATCTTGATAGCATGAGAAAATCTCAGCTTCTGACAAGCTCATCTTGGGGATTGGGAAGGATGTGAGGTTATTCTTTTCCAAAGTTATTCGACATCTGGGTTTCCCCTTCTGCAGTGTTTTGACATGAGTTAATTGCAAGCTTCATTCCTGTGAGTGGAGGCTTTTAAACACAGCACTGCAAGAAGTCATGCGCTTCCCTTTCTTAAAGAACCAAAATGCCCTGTACCACTTCCAAATTGATGTTATTGCTTGGTTTTGACATCAGTGCTACTATGTATGTATAACTTCACTTGACCCATTGCATATCCCTTCATCAGTTATCTTGGAGAAGAGGGAAATTACAGAGGACCCTGAAGAAAAAGTGCTGGCTAATATCTTAGTTTGTGTTTAGTAATCAAAGTTGGAACATTTAGGAGAAACAAACACATTGGAGTAATTTTTAAATGAGTGCTTTATATTCAGCAGTTTTGCCTTTTGGCTCTATATACATCAACATTTTAAACTATTCCCTTTTAAATAGCCACAAAGCTCACAAGTGAGACAGAGATCCAATACTTTATTGATGCTTACAGAAGGGCAAAATGAAAAAGCTCTGATTTAAATGGTTTGGTTGGCCATCTTTCAATCTGTCATTAGTTTGAAGTCCTGTACTCCAGCAATTTGCTCTGAGACTTGCAATTCACTCCCACTTCATGGAAAAAATTCCCTGGAACAACTGGATAATCACCACTGAACATGATTTTATGATAGAACTTTGACTAGCAGGTGAGCCTTCTACTGAAGCCACATGAAGTTAAGTAATAGCTTTATTTTAAAACATTGCCGTTGAGGTAATTGAATTTTTAGCATACTAAGCAAAACAATCTAAGAGATGGGAAACTATAAAAGTCTTGATAAAATAAAAAACTTATGTTTGGTTACATAAGTTAGATATCTGAGTACATACTGAACTGCAAAAATATAAACACATACAAAAAGAGAATTTATATGTCCTCCTTCACCACATGCACAGCAATTTTTTCTCCTATGTCAAAAACTGTAAGGGCAATTTACAAGTATATGCGCAATCAAATTTGTATTGATTTAGCAATGTATTTCTTTGATGTCCCTTACCTTAACCTCATTTTCCATTATTTCAAATTGTCAGTGATTTGTGACTCATGAATATTCAAATCTAATTTGCACATACAAATAAGCAGGCATGCAAAAAAGGTAATATGTCTCTATATTTGCCCTTTTGTTTTGTATTTATTTGCAGAGTGTTTTCTTTAAAATACTCTTAAAGTAATCCCAGCTATTTAAACACAAATGGTCTGATTCTTTCCTCACACCAGCTTTAAACCAGTGAAATTTCAGTAACTTCAATGGAGGTACTCTTAGCTTATACAAGAGAAGAGACTCTGACCCAATTATTTTCTCTGTCCTTTTCCCCCTACTGACTTCACATTCAAAATCATCAGTATTTTGCAAACATGTTTCTTTGGTACAGCAGCAATTTATATTTATTACTTTAGTAAGAGAGAAAACTCTGAATTAAAATATTTTATCCTAACACCTTCAAACTTTACAGCAGTTCAGATCTGGATTTGAATTGGAAATCCATGATTTGGAACCATTGGTACTTAATGATAACTCAATATTTTGCTATTGAGTACAATAAATACTTCATTTCATCCTCTCTTTGTAACTGTGGTAGTGGATACAAAGCACTAAAAACCCCTTCAGATATTTATTATCAGTTCAAACTGTGGTCTTGAACTTACAGGCAAAAGGGTACCTTATCAATAGCTGAAATCTGAAAAGAACAGATCAATATACGAACAATATTCTTCTTGCTCCAAAAACAATACCCATTTTTATCACAGAATAATTTGGGGCTACACCTAGGTAGGGGAAGAAAATTAGGACAGTATTCCTCATGACTTCTGTCTTCGTAATAATGTTGAAGAGTTGTAATTATACTGTACCGACAAAAAATAAACCTGATTTCATAATGAAAAACTATATTTGGAAACAGGTGTTCAGATTCCAAATGGAAGTGTAGTTTGTTATGTTTTTACCCCTTTTTACTCACTGTCAGTGAACATTCATACAAACAGATGTTCTTCTCACAAATGGGTATAAGGCTGTTCTTTATGGGTCTGAGCCTGCTTTTACTGACTTGAATTGAGGCAAGATCAGGTGTGAATATTTGTTATGCTTTTTGTGGTTAACCTCCCATTTAAAAAATTTCAGCCAACTGATTGGAAAGCAGAATTAATACCATGTGACTAAAGTAATCAGTCATACACCAAAAATAATGAATTGCAAAAAGACTAAGTGAACAGTTTGCAAAAGGCCCACTGACTGAAATTTGTTTGCCTAAAATATTCTTGCTAAATACTTGCAAGTAATGAATTTTTCACAGAAATAAGGATTGATTATGGGTTCCTAAATCTTGTTTGAGGTTTGTAGGTGCAACCTACCATAATGTATATCAATAATAATGTACTTGAGAACAGAAAATATTTACCAGCTAATGTGTAGTCAAAATGAATAATTTGATCAGCTCTTCCACAAAAACATTTATTATAATGTTATGTGTGAATGATGTAAATATGATATTTTAGAATATTTAATGTTAAATAACTATAAACATGTATAGCTCAGTGACATGGCTCAGCTGTTGTGAAGTACAAGGTAAAGCCAAGTGCCTTCAAACACCCAAGAAATAGTATTATCCAGTGTGACACATGCCTGGATATGTCTTACTGTGATCATAATATAGCCTCAAGGAAAGAATACCAGACAAACACTTCTTATGGATTTTTATTGTTATTTATATTTATTTGCTCCAAAGAATTACTTCTATTAGAACTATTTATGCCACTAATCAATAGAACTATTAGTGATGCGTTATCATTGCATATGAAGTAATAACAGAATACTTAAAAATGTATGTATACTTGTTTTATAAGAAATGTATTAGTACATTGTAGTTTAATCTTGCGTTACTTTAAAAGCCTGTTTATTTCTGCAGATGTGAAAAACATTTTAAACTGCAGTATGTATCATGTAATTCATAATACCAGAGATGCTGGTAAAAACATGTCATACAAAAATGATGACTGACAATACCTAAAATACTAATTAAGGATTTGATCCTGTGAGGTGCCAAGAGCTTATGACTGGATGCTCAAGATCCACAATTCCTCTTAAAGTCAGTGGGAATTAGGCATACTCAGCACTTTTTATGGGGTGCTCAGCATCTTGCAGGATCAGGTAGACATCCTTGTCCTGTATTCCTCAGTCATGCAAAAATCCCATTTAAATCAATGGGGATCTTGTCTATAAATTTGGACCCCAAAATATTGAAGGCTATTAACATATGTAGGGGATTGCCTGAAGAGATGCACAGCTGGAAGGCCAATTCTCTTCAAAGGCATCTTCTCCTCTACCAGATGAGTTCTACAAGTTAGTTTTCAGACCTTTTGGAGTGTGTGGATGTACATGAGTAGCAGAGTTCAAGTCTCTGGTTCTGTGGCCTTCTTCATGCAGACAATTATGAATATTATATTGACATAATCTTGTGAGAAAAAGTTAGGTCAGTCCATCCCTGGTGAAACACTAATAAGTCAGGGCAAAGCCCATGTCTGGTATAACTGCACTTTGAGGGAAGGAGCTCTGAGTAATTAAAGTGTCTGAATACAATAGCCATGAAACTTCATTGTTTGCTTTGAAGAGTAATGTCACATGTCCTTTGACACCATCATTATTTTTTTATTTAAAAAGATGCAATTACCAGCATAATGTATAGTCAATACAGCTCTCCAGACTTTCTTAGGTAGCCTGAAATTAATAATGGATGTAGTGATATCTTGATATTTCTTGAGCCTGTTTATTGCCTCTTCTGATTCCTCTTCATCCACTTTATTAGGGGCATTTGTTAGCTGCATTATCCTTTCCATGGCAGTGTTATTTTGGACCATCCTGCTTAACCTGCCAAGATCCAAAAGAATAAGAAGTTTTAAATGAAGAACACCAGATGAAATAAAGTAAACAGACAAACCCAATCTACCCAAGAGATTTTTCTCTTCACAAAACAAGGTGAAATTATTTTATTTTCCCTGGGTTTTTCTAAGAATCACATGAGGTGTCAATATATTTAGCAGGCATGGTGGAAGCAGAAAGGTGACACCAAACATGTGTATAAAAGATGTTACATGTAGAAGTCTGTAAGGGTGGGCAGTTGAGGATGTGTTTTTTTCAGTATGCATATAGTAAATCTTAAAAGGGTGTGAAGGAGAGCAGCCTAAAGAATTTGGAAGCTGCCTCCTCACCTGTTTCATCTGCATCTGAGTATATAGGGTGTTCTCTTTTGGAGACAGTTGGGCAAAGCTTGAGAAACACCTGAATGTCGTCATGATGCCTAGATTGTCTTCTAGTGTAGCTCTCTGATCATTCACAGTGAGGGATGGAACTCAGAAATATGTCCTGGTTGACTGGGACAGAAAAAATGCTTCTGTTTTGACCTGGATCCACTTGGGGGAAGACGCTGCACCTAAATATTGTGTCCACCACTGACAATCTGTCCCCATTTGTACTAAACCTCTAGAACATGTTTGTACTGAGTTCTTGGAAAACACTCTCTAAGACTGGCAATGCCACCCTGCCTTTGGCTAATGAGTCTGCACAGGAGCATATCAAGTGCAATTACTTTTCAGGGAATAACAACATACCAATGAATGGTAGGTAACGTGGACTCTGCGGAGGGAAGCAAAACATACCTCCTTAGGTAGCAGAGAAGGCTATGAATCAGGGTTAATTATCCAGTAGAGGGAACACTGGATTCACTTCCTGAATCGCACCATGAGATCACCTCAGATGTGAGCTACTTACAGAAAAACATTTGCAAAGTTCAGCTCCTCTTACATACACACACACACACACATACAGAGCTGCTGGTTTTTTATTTGTAATGAATGGGGTGGTGGTGGTGCATTTTCTTTCCCTACCATTTGCAATGTATGGGGTAGGTGGCTCCAAACATTGGTTCGCTTGGACCAAGCTAGGGGAGCTGAATAATACTGAAGAAGTTGGTGGTCATGAGAAAGGAATTAATTTCTGCCCAGTAGTTAATCTAGTTTAAGGATGTCTGTGTCTTTAGATACTTGGGTACCTGCAAAACCTTGAATTAAAGTGTGCAAATCAAGCCAGAGGCTCCCTGTAGCTGTTGGTCAGTGGGAATACTCTGCATTGTGATACTTCGGCACCCTAGCACACAGAGGAAGGGAAATTTGTCCCAGGTGATTAGATTATGCACATTCCTAGGAAGGGGTGGAGGGGAGAAGGGACAACATTTGGGCTTGAATAACATGCGAAACGTCTGAAATGGCACATCCAAGCTGCCACCAGCCATTCCCCAGGCTGGCAGGACTCAAGGAGCCGCAGGCTTCCACCTTATGGTTATTGTTGACAAATAACAACACCGATGACCACAAGGAAAAACTCCAGTCTCTCGACCGAGTTAGTTTGCCACGCGGGGAGGGGAAGCCCAGCAGAGAAGCCAGCCCTTTGCTCCAGGTCTAGCTAGCGGGCTGCGGTCTCGGGGTGCGTCCCCCGGCCGGAGAGACTGCTGCGATTAGTCACTTCCCCGAGGTCTCTGGGCTCGGCGGCTGAAAAGACCGGCCCGGCGGTGCCAGGGCTGCGGTGCTCAGACCAGGCGCGCGTCTATTGAGTTTGTCAGGGATCATAAAATGCGAATTGATTATTCAAACCGCCATTGATTGTGAGGGAATGCTTACTGCAGCAATGGGAAAGGTTAAAAGGAAATTGACCTTCTGCCTACGTGACATAAAGTCGTTAGGTAAATGAGAGATTCATACCGGGTGTAATCAAGGTCATGCTAATTTTATTTGTAGTATTAAACTCAGTCTTGAGCTTCAACAGGAAGCCACCCCCCTGGGGAATCAAAACATCCAGAGCCCCCCCCGCGATTATTTATTTCAAAAACCAAATCCCGCGCGCTAGTTGCATTACTTTGACTTCGCGGGGCCCGAGCCCGCGGTCTCAGCGCTGACCATGCGTTTGAAGAGCAAGCCCTTTCTCTGCGCCCAGGTGCGCACGTGTAGGGGCACCCGCACAAACTCCTCTCCGCGGGTACCGGACGTCAGCTCCTGGCCCGGGTGCAATCCAGCTTGCTTGCCCGTGCTCTGCTAAAACCGCTCTGGTCTCGCAGACAGGGATGAGAGCGTGCACCAAAAATTAGATGCATGTATGCACATATTTATCCCCTCTAATTATAGAAATTAATCCTCTTACTTAGGACTAAAAGGTAACGTCTGAGGCCTCCCTTTGATGTTTAACAGCATCATTTGGGGCTCCCCGTCCAACTGATTAAGGAATAATTGTTGGTAAATGCTTTCCGAGTGGATTGTGTTTAATTGAGGGGCATTCATAATTTTACGGCTTACCGCAAAATGAAACGTAATTAAAAAACGCAGAAATTCTAACTGATTTTTATTCCAATTATGTTTATTGTTCAGGCTAATTATTGCACGGGCTGGGGTGTTGTTTCCCTTTCCCCAAAAGAAAGGCGTCCTAGAGCGCTCCCAACATTCCCGGGAACTTTTTTCTAAATACAATATTGGGAGGGTTTTTCATTGTTATTTTCAATTATAATTAAATGTTTCAGCTTCGCTCCCCTCCCCCCCACCCTTCCCTTCTCTCCTCTATGCAACACCATGGGATGTGAGAAAGTGATGGCAGCTCTCTTCCCCCAGACCTCGGAGTAATTGCAGAAGGGCTGATGAATTTCTTGAAGAAACACTTGCCACACACTGCGGAAACCATCTCCTAGCAGGATTTTACAAGCCAAAGTAAACAAAGCACCCCAGGGGCGATTTCCCCCCTTTGCGCAGCTTACTTCTCAATTTACTTCAGAAGTGATCGCAGGCGCGCACACACACACACACACACACACACGACGACGACCATGAATCACAGTTTACATTTCGAAAATCGTACGGAGAAAGCAACCACGTAAACAGAAGGTGTTAAGGGGGCTCGTCGGTCATTAAAAGTAGTAGCTAGAAGCTCTGCAGTTAGCAATGCAATTGCACATGCACTCAAAAGCCCTCTCTTCATACGCTCTTCGAATACACAGGTCTCTAAAAGAAAATTCAAGCCCTCTCAGCCACACCTTTCACCAGCAGTTTCTCCAGGGAAGGGAATAAAGTTACTGGGCTATTCTGAGTATTTATAGATTCTATAGAGTTGAGCATTTAAATGTATTTATTTTATTCCTTTTACTAGAGAGAAGTACCTAAATCAGTGGGCTCCCCCTTAACAAAAAGCTTTTACTTTTAAAGCAAATGATCGGTTCTGAGATGTCCTTGTGAAAGCGGGGGGGAGAATTAAAACTGTCAATACTACTCAAGTCGCGTTTTTCATTTGACTTCTAAAGCCGATGCGAGGGGGAATACACAGCGCACCTTATATTTATTGCTTCCTTGGTGCAACTGCCATCGAAACACATATGTTCAGGTCGTTTTTCGCCTCTGCTTTTCAGTCTTCACAAGTGTGATCTTGCTCATTTAGGCGCATCTCTATCTAGTCATGTGGAGCATTCCGGTTTCCTAAGGGTTTTAAGTGTGATTGTAACAAAGTGTTTAAATTCTACTGGGGGGGAATTGGAGGTGAGGGAGAATCCACCTCAATGCAAATTAGAAATAGCCCAAGACTTGTAAAGCGGGGCAGAAGAGGGATTTTAATGCAGCAGTGTCTGTACTTTTTGCTGCAGCAGAGCCTCCAATCTTTTGATTTAACTGACATAGATTTTCCATAAATAGGAAAAGCGCAGAGATATAGAGAGAGAGAGAGAGTGGGGGGGGGGGTATTTTATGTAAATGAGCAAATCCGAAATGTATTACAAATCCACTGTAATAAAACTGACAGTTTTGACAGTATTGACAACATAAATATATGTTGGAACACAGCACTTTCAGACACTTAACCGATGAAGGAATAAAAAAATTCGACTACAAGATTTCAAATAATCGACATTGATGTTTTGATACATCATTTTTATACCTCGAATCGATCTATCACTCTGTGACCGGTCAATTGTAAGTAAAAATCTGCTGCAATTATTTACGCTATTGCCAATGACGACCTAATAACTGTTTTCAATTAATTACAGCCAAACTCAGGATTATGAGGACTAACTAGCCCTATATTCTGCTGTATGTCCCTTGCATTTCCTGACTGGAGAACAAACACAAATATGTATATTGCATTCTCTTTGTGGGATCAAACAGAAAGCTGTACAAAGGAGGTGCGATTGTTTTAGAAAGAAAACTCCGTCTTTTGGTAAAACACCGCGGGCGCTGTTCATGCCCGCCTCAACACTATATTTTCAGGAAACACGTTATATTATTTTGCCAGCCATTTGTTTTATGCATGAACACACCAAGCTCCACGCATTTTTTTTAAGTTAAGATCTGTGTCCCGCTTCAGACAATAGACTGGGCTCTTTCAAAGAGGGAAATGGGTACTGAAAGAGAAATAGTGTCCCCAGTCATTTTAAAGGGGGTGGACATTGTTCTCTGCATATCCCAAGCCAAAATTCAGTATAAAACGAACCCCCTTTTGGAGTTTTGTAGGTAGCTGGAGAACAATACTACCTAATCTGAGCAAGACAAGGAAGCTGCAAGTGGAGTTGGTGGGTTCTGTGGAGCGTATAATAAGCCTGTTTTGTTATCCATCTTGCTTTTTTAAATTCCCAATTTTCCTTTTGTTACGTTGGAAAGATTTGCACTATGCCCACGGATTCCTTGAACAAATAAAGCAAATTGCTAGCTCTACCCCTGCCCACTGTGTTTTTACGAAATATTGACAGGTATTTTCCCTTTCTGCTCTCAGTGTAAATATGCAGGTTGTCTGTTTATGCCAATGAAAGACGCGTTGTCCTTTTACATGAGCCCTCACGTGCATAGCTATATAAAATTCAGGTTGGCTTGCGTGTTATTTTAATGCCCCTCTTCACACACGCAGCAAATATCCCGGCCGTGGGTTCCTATTTAAGAAAAGATTAAATTAATCTAAAAGAAAGTGAGAAGGTAAGGGGGGCGGAAGAGAGAGAGGGAGGGGGAAACACCGTAACAATGGTTTGCACCTCCTGTGTTTCTCCGGGTGATTGGACTCCGGGATTTGGAATCCACTTTTACTATCACCTTGTGAGAAAGGCTTTTCAAGTGCTATTTTCTGGTCTCACTTAACTGTTCAATGCAAAAAAAAAAAAAAAAAAAGCCATGTTTGGGGGCTGAATGGAAAAAAAGCGCATTTCTGAAAGTGTTGGAGTCCCGCCAGATAGCGCTAGAGGGCTGTTTATTGAATCGCTTCTTCTCTTCTGTGGGATCTTTAACAGAATAAACAGAAGAGAGAAAGAAATGGGGAGGCGGGAGCCGCCCCACGAGTGCCGTTTTGAATCTCTGGAGATTATTGGGCGAATAATGGGGACTTGGAAGTGAATGGAGACCCTAGCGCTCTCTGGGTTCGTGTTATATTTTTTAAAAAGACTGAGAAAGAAGAGGCGGAGGCAGGATGTTAACAGGTAACTAAATGAACCTCCTACTAATCCAACTTCCAAAGATCCCAATCATCCTGCAGTGGAGGTCAAGAAAAGTTCACCGTGATGGGCTACCATTGACTTTCTGGAGTGGAAAGATTTTCGAAAAGTAATAGATTGCTGAAAAGGAAGGGGGAGCAAAGCACATTAGTGGGGGGGCGAGCGAACTAAATGAACAGAGAGCTGACGAAACTAAAGTGTACTTAGTTTTAAAGAGGGGTTCTAGACAAGACCTAGAAAATGATGCAGCTGCCTGAATCCACATATTTAGGGAATAATTTAGGGGAGAAGAGGAAGGGAAGTCAAATTATAAAAATTAGAATGAGATGAGTAAAAACGGACCAAATTGTAATAATGAAACCTTTTCTTCGTATGGGACTGTACAGGAAATCAGCAGCTCTTGTGTGGGGGAAGATTACAATATGGAATATTCTTTATAATAAAAATAAGAAAGGGGTAATAACATACTACGTGCATACATCTTCTGGACAAAATATTGAAAAGAAAAACTTCCTGTGGATTCTGATACATGGTTATAGTTATTTTAGAACCCCTACAGAGCATTTTAACAGATTTATTTCTTTCGTCATTAAATCTGATGTATTTCATTCAACAATATTCCAAGAAAAATACAAATTAAAATATACAAAATAATTCTTGTTATTGTGCAAAATCCCTCACCTTTCCGTTACAGTTTGTCTGCAAATGTAGAGGACAGTTTACATTTCTCGTTACAATTAGCATGATCGGGAAAAAAAAAAATACTTCGATTCAGCAAACGAACACCGAAAGCAACAGTGAATAAAGTTATAAACAAGATTAAGGTTCAAACCATTTGTTCCCTTTAGCAAGGCGTCAATTGTTCTAGCAAAGGTAGGAAGGCTAAAAGGATTTTCAAAATTTAATAAACCAGATTAACAATATGTACTCTCCAGTGTTAGGGACCCCAAAGTAAACTACCTAAAATATCTATTAAACCCACATGACTGCCTGTAGGAAGTAGAGTAGGATTTCCGAACACTAAATAGTGATTTCGTGAAAGCATAGCCTGTTTCCCCAAACTTTCTATTTGCAACAAAATATGGCACTGTGCATAAAAGCAGTGGTCTACATAAACAATGGAACATCCTTCTTACGGCTAAAATATTACCTGTTGTGCAAGTCCGGTTTTGCAGGGGCTCTCAGAAATAGAGGCAGATCTCAAAGCCAGCAAAGGCTAAAGATGCCACACTTCGGAAAGGCTGATTGAAAACAGACTCTAAGTTTTAGAAGATGTTTCTCGCTCACTCCCTCCAAGAGTTAAGAAGCCGATTTGGGAGTTTGAAGGAAATAGGTTTCAGCGTCCATATTTGTTCTGGTGCACTTGTAAAATGCGATTTGAAGAGGATCTTTAGCCCTCTGATTGTCTTTGCATTGTTTTTCTTGAAACGGATCTTTTGCCCTTAATGAATCCCCACACAGCTGGACAGCTCCTTCTCGGACACTGAGAGCTCTAACCCCAAACTGACCCCAATTTGACACCACAAGATGAAATTTTACCGCCTGTTAAAACCATTTCCAGCCTCGGCAAAAGGAGCTAGCTGTTGACGGAGATGCACTTCCACACCGGACACCTAATTTCTCTTTGGACTTTGGTCTGACCTGCAAAAAAACAAACGATGCGTCTCTCTCATACTTTTCACGGGAACAGCCTTTGTGGTGTGCGCACCCGAAATTGGAAATCAGCCAATTTAATCGCCCAAAATTACTGATTTTTTTTAAAAGTACCCCACAATGTGGGGGGGGGGCGGGTTCCCCCGCCCCCCACACCACTACTAACAACAACTGAGAGTGCTGTTGCTTCTGTTTCTTACATGTCAAAAAATCATTTTGGGGCATTACATTTAGATCCTCTACTGGCTAAACTGGAGCGCTTTAAACTGCTTTAATCTACTGGGACAGTGGGAAAAGGTCCCATCATTCTTCAACCCTGTGCATAAAAAAAAAAAAAAAAAAATGACACAACGGGGAGCATGAAAACCCTTTTGCTGACCACATCAAATTTCACTTTCTATCAGCTTAAAATAATTTTTAAAAGTTGCTCCTGCTTCTAAATGGCACCCCCACACCAGAGCTAGCCAGCTCAGGGGCTTTAGTTTAAAATGAAAATTATGAAAAGAATAGAGCTTGGTGCTGCAAAATCTGTTTTGCTGTTTTTGTAGCTATATGTATGTTGCTCTCTAGCAATTCTTTAGTCTGG
Organism: Pelochelys cantorii; assembly: GCA_032595735.1. Taxonomy (NCBI): domain Eukaryota; kingdom Metazoa; phylum Chordata; order Testudines; family Trionychidae; genus Pelochelys; species Pelochelys cantorii. The sequence continues at coordinate 75,243,139 of CM064329.1, forward strand.
AGAATAGAAATCCACATTGAATAGTATGAAAATCTGGCATGTGAAAAAAACGAAGTATAAAATAATGATATAATTAATAAAGCGCGCTCTTTGTAAATCAAGTGGTGTAGAAACTTCCTTTTTCGAAGGAAACGGATAAACTTTCATCACAATACATACAGCCTGGAATCAGAACAAATACATGAGGTCTTCAGTGGAACTAGATTACTTTTATACAGCTATATTACAGTGAAAGACCGTCTCATACACTCGGAACCTATATGAAATGAGGCACACGGCTGAATTCATACTGCCTCTATTAGAAAATAAGTTGGAAAGCTACACATCTAAAATATAGCCTTCCACCTTAGGTGTTTTGGAGGTACCTTGGTCAAATGATTCCGGTGAAGTTTAGGAATTTGGCACCTTTCTAGGGGGCGAAAAAAGCAAATACCATTCATCAATGACTAGATCTCTTAAAAAATCTGTTAGAAAAGTACAGCTGTAAAACTAGGAAAGGATTTGCATAACCTACTGCTCTGTAGGTCTCCGTGCACCCAAAGGATTAGCCAAGTATTCATTACCATGAATATGTTGAATTGCGTTACCGATTTATACGACAGAGTATAAAATACTGCACAACAAGAGCGGCTCTTTCCCTGCAAAATGAATCGACTTAACCACTTCTTGAAAGAGATCTACATACTAAGGGCTGTTTACTCACCTTTCTTTATAGTCCCGTGAAAGTCAATCACAGAATATCGGTTGCTTTTAGGACTAGCTTTAATCTTGGAGGAGATCCGCTAGGGGAAAAAAAACCACCGGGTCGCTCTTCGGCTTCTGACGATTTTTAAGCCGGGTGCAAGTCTAACTAAAAGTACCGGAGTCACTTTGCTCCATATTGCTCTCATATTTGTAAATACAGTCAGCTCTGCAGGGCTCACCCCTATCAGAACTCGCAGGAATGCCCACTGGCGTTTGTCAGCCCTACACACTATCTTTCTTTATATGTGAGGGCTGATTTCCCGCAGACATCATTGTTATGATGGCTCATTTAATCAAACTGTTTAATTGCTCCGGTAATCACTATCATCATCACAGGTACTCAATCATTCATCATTTTCGAGGGGTTTATTGACCTCTGGAGCTCATTCTCTATGCCCATTAAAATCTAGCCAAATTTCTATAATTACCCTTTGGGTTTTTTATTCATTTAGTTAGTTAGCTAGTTAGTTTCAAAAAAAAAAAAACTTAAGAAAACAATAATAAACAATCCCTAACTGACTCAAATGCATTTTTGCGATGTATGTTTAAAAGCCATCTATGTATCAGGCCACATTCACAACTGGGAACATAATCATTGATAAATCCCACTATTAACGGGATAGTCTGTTTTAGATTTTATGTGCAGGGAACCGTGAACGAGAAAGGGTTGGGGGGGAGGGAGAGGACAAAAGTGCAGCAATCGATAGTTTGACCATCGCTCCGCCCCTAAATTTCAAGCATCCCTCATGATTGATGATCTTGGGTAGCTTTGGTAATTGACTGCTCTGAGGTAAGGCATGCTTTAGTTCCTGCAGTGATTGGGCGAGAGAAGTGTGTGTGTGTGTGTGTGTGTGTGTGTGCGTGTGCGTGTGTAAGTGTGTGTAAAAAAGTTCATTGGGTGCTCCAGGGGAGGTGCACCAGCTCGCTTAATTTGCTAAATAACCCTACTGTAATTAGCACTACCATCAGAAGGCATTACCGAGATAATACTTCAGCATACATTCCCCAAATACAACAGAGATATAGAGCAAGTCCAGCAACATACACACAGACATACATACATACATAGGAGACCCAATGACTAGCTCAAATTGAACGTGCAAACAAAATCTGCATAACATTTGGGCTTCTCATACAAGAGTGACTATGATTTTTGTTTTAAAGCCTCTTTTAAAGACTGAAAACCCCATCACAAAACTAAAGGGATGTCCTTCCTTCCCCCTCTCCTCTCACCCCCCTCCCCCCCCCCGCACATCACAACTGCAGTTGATAGAAGCGATCACTTAATGAAGAACAATGCCAAATATAGTTTGAATGAGGTGTTCTCTTCAGGTCCTGGAAAATTAATTTGTCAACAGCATAAGGAATTCACACAAGTAAAGAAACCACACTTTAAACATCACATTCTGGCAGAGACGCAGTACTTGGGTAAAGCAAAGCTTGTTTCCTATGGAAGATCAACTTTATATGCCTCTTTACGTTTTAACTGTCGATTCCCACAGACTTGCATACCGTCCGCGACTACCGTGGTATCTGAAGATAAAAACAATGTTAACAATATGCTAAACAGCGCGGTAAAGCAGTATAGATTTTGCTGGTAAAATAATCTAGTGAAAACCAAACCAGGTCTAGGCTCCTATCGTACTTTTCTTCTTGCTCTCTGCAGTTTTCCCTCTTCCCCTCTCTCTCAAACACACACACTTTCTCTCTCTCTTCCTCCTCCTCCTGTGTCTCCCTCTTTCTCACACACTCCCTCTTTCCTATTTGAAAAGGAAGGTTGATTTGCTATGGGTATGATCTGTGGTATGGCTCCCCCCATGTGGCGTTGAAGCAGTCCTGATTACATACTCTGCATATCACAGGCTTTATTCGCTCGCTCGCTCGCGCGCTCTCTCTCTCTCCTTGTGCTCTCCTCTCCCTCTCCCCTCTCCCTTGTATGTGTCTCTGTTGTAGGACTGGCTATGGCCACCACTACTTCCGGGTTCCGTCATTTCATTCTCCCGCCGATCAGCGCTGCAAAACTGAGCCTCTTCTATAAGCCAGCCAGCAGCCAACCTGCCAACACTTACTGACACTCACTCATCTCAGAGAGAGAGACAAAATACCTACCAGGAAAAAAAAGAGAGAGAGAGAGAGAAAGGGGGAAGTCCAGGTTTTGCAAACTATTCAATTTTTCTTCGCATCTTTCCCCACCCCCCTTCCTAGTACTTAAAAAAAAACCTATAGCGATCCTAAAAGGCACAACCCAAACGCGGAGTTACTGGAAGAAGAAACCGGGGTTAAAAAGATTCCTCCTCTCTTCTTCATCATCATCAACCATCATTCATTCACTACCTTGACATTCCCTGGCTTTGATTGACAGCTGGAGTGGCAAAAAGCCATGAGACACGACAGTTTGGTTACATGTGGGTTGCTGACGGGCCGATCGTAACCTTCAGTTTGGGGGCTTGACAATTTTTTTTTATTTTTTTTTGCTTAGAGAAAGAAAAAAGGAAAAGAGAGAGAGAAAGAAAAAGGAAAGAGTGAGAGAAAGAAAAAAGAAGAAATACACAAACATCGTGGTTCTTGGCTGATTATTTTTTATTATTGTTGTTATTATTACTATTATTATTTATCCAAACGGGAGAATAAGAGAAGTCTATAAGTGGGTTGCCAAAAAAAAAGGAATCTTCTTCATTGTAAATCACTTTCTTTTCTGGACTGGGATATTAAATATACGACACATCCAGGAGTTTATTGGAGCGCAGACTGATGGCGCAAAGGGTAGGTTTAAATCTCCAACACTTACCTATATATAAATCCTCTCTTAAGAGGGGCCTGTCCGATTTGCTCTCCTCTGTTGCTGATGATGATGGCGGCCAGTATTAAAAAATAGCAGCAAAAATTATTCACCAGCTTTGCGTGTGTGTGTGTGTGCGCGCGTGTGTCTCACTCTCTCACTCTCTCTGTGTGTCTCTGCAATTGTTCCACGCTTTTTTCCTCTCCAGCTTTTCCCCCAGCAGCGCGATTTCCCTGCTACTCTAGCTGCTCAGTAGCACGGGTTTCACAAGGGGAGGCTGGCTGCTGCTGCTGCCGCTGCCGCTGCCGCTGCCTGGGATATATATACACATATATCTACACACACATACATTGCTGCTTGTTTTGTCTCTGACTTTGACAAGGACAAGGGGAATTGCTACTAAATAATGTTTCTGGTAACTTTCAGATTATTTCCACCCCTCCCCCCCATGCACCCTTCCTCCTCCTCTCCTCTTCCCAGTGTTTAGTTCTTTATTTATTTATTGGCTTTTGAGTCTGTTTATTCATTTATTTCTGCTCTTTGCGTTCTCATTCAGAGTAACTCGAGTTTCTCCTTCATTTCCTTCCTTTTCATCCCAGTTTCCTTGTTAGGGTTTCTTCTTCCTTGATTGAAGCAGACCTCTCCCCCCACCCCGTACCCCTTTCCCTCCTCACACGGCCCCCTCCCTCCCTACCCTGGCTAGCTACTTCTCTTTTATTTTATTTTATTTCATTTTTATAACTCTCCCTCCGTTGTGGCTGCTCTGTTTGGTTTTGCTGTGTTGTGTCTGGGTGCTTTACTCTCTTCTGACTTTTGTTGTTGTTGTTTGTTTTTTGTTTTGTTTTTTCCCTCCTCCTTTCTACTCTCTCTCTCTCTCTCTCTTTCTCTCTCTCGGCCCATATTTTGACAGTACGATGAGCTGCCCCATTACGGCGGGATGGACGGAGTAGGGGTGCCGGCTTCCATGTACGGAGACCCTCACGCTCCACGGCCGATCCCCCCGGTTCACCACTTGAACCACGGGCCGCCGCTACATGCCAGTCAGCACTATGGAGCCCACGCGCCGCACCCCAATGTCATGCCGGCCAGCATGGGATCGGCTGTCAACGACGCCTTGAAGCGGGACAAGGATGCGATCTACGGGTAGGTACATCCAGGGCAACCCGGGCGCCATAGCCCGGCTTGCAGCTTGTGTGTTTTGGCCCTGAAGAAGGAGGCAGAGGCAGAGGCAGGGTGAGAGAGCGAGAGGAGGCTAGAGGGGTAACTCTGGCTAAAGTCTGCTTTAGAGAAAAGGACTTGGTAGGCACGGCTAAGAAGGGTTTTAGGAGAGTCAAAGACACAAATTACTGTTGTGCAGGGAAACCTGTGGTGTGTCTTTTAATTAGTAGTACTAATAATAATTAATAAAAAATAATTTAAAGTGTGATTACATAGGAGGGAAGTAAAGTACCTACAGTCATCAGAAAATACACCCTTATACGTGACAATTGTTTTTCTTTTTTTATTTCACACCCGAAGAGGCACAAGTTAGGAGTTGAGACAGAGTGGGTGGATAACACAGTACTGAATTTTAGCTGAAGCGGTGTTGTTCTGGTTGACCAAGATGCCATAATAACACTCCTCCAGCACTGTAAATAAAGAGGTAGTCAAATTGCGGAAGACAGAGTAATAATCAAGGGGCTCACTTCTAAAGGGGGGGAAATGGAGGCAGTGAGATGAACTTCCCTGTTTAGAAAGAAAAAAATACAACCCCCAAACCAAAACAACAGCAAAATCTCCCAGCCCTGTGCCAATGCAGTGCTTGGGGGAATGACACAGATTCCTTTCAGTGCAGTAAATTACCCCAAAAGAAGAGCTAGTAACCTCTGTGACACAAGAAGGGCCCCCGCTCAGAGCCACAAAAGGGGGAAATAGGCAAACACACACTTACTACTTAACACAGATATTTTTCATGACTACTCCAATTATGGGAAAATATTTCTAGAAGTGCTTCTCCCTCTCCCCCCCCCCCCCCCCATCCAGCTCAGTTATCTAGACAGCTGGTATTTTACTTGGGTGTGCTTGCTAAGCCAGGAAACTTTACCACATTTTTGCTAGCAGTCTCCTTTAAAAATAATAACGAAAAAAAACCCAAATACGAAGTCGTTCAAACAGTTTGCGTAACAGTGTTTCTCATTTTAGGTTATAGCTTGGGGGGCAGGGATGGGATTGTCCTGGTTTCGTATTATTTAAAGCTGTGGCTAAAAGTGTAAGATTCACAGCTGAGCTCTCGTGATGTGTGCATGCGTTTGTTTTCTTCTGTGCTTAGGTTATTTTTGTCTCTGGTCTGTGGGATCCAACAGTGGATGCGGTTTGGGATTTTACATTTTTAAAATATTTTGTGAAGTTGTAACTTGCATTTGCTCTGTTTGAAGGCGTAGCGGAGGGCTGCAGGGTGTAGTGTTTGTGTGGATATACTTGTTGATTAGAGCTCTTCTTTCTTGCTTCCCCCACCCCTCCCTTCTTTGTGTGTCACTGCCCGGTAGGCACCCGTTGTTCCCCCTCTTAGCGCTGGTCTTTGAGAAGTGCGAGCTGGCGACCTGCACTCCCCGGGAGCCTGGTGTGGCCGGCGGGGATGTCTGCTCCTCGGACTCTTTCAACGAGGACATCGCGGTCTTCGCTAAACAGGTCCAACACTTTTTCACAGCCCCCCGACCCCGTTTTCCCCGTCCACGCACACAGACAGACACACAAACCACCTATTACCGCACTTTCAGAGAGAGAGAGGCGGAGGCTCCGGTCTGTTCATTCTGCCCTGGAAGTCGGGGTGGAGGTGTGGGGTGGAAAATGTGCTCTGCCATCGATCCGAATTGGCCTCACCCGAAAAAGAGCCGGTTCTAGACTGTTCACACTAGTTCACCAACTCCTGGCTCCCCCAGACCCTCATCCCCACTAAGCCAGTCCCTGTGGGAGGATTTTTAGCCAGACATTCAACCCGAGAAATACACGAGTTCCAAAGGAGAGGGCTCTGAGAGGCACCGGGCTGGCTGCAGTTCAGACTCTTTTTCACATACACTGTTATTTCGCGGAGCGTATTCATATTTTAATCTGGCCCGGGCGTATTTCTCCTCGCTAGTTTGTCACACGTTTTTCCTGCAAGTGACTGGCTTTACAGGGCTTTGAAGCGGGGCTGTAATTCACACTGCCTGTCCTACTTCTCGCAGGTCCGCGCTGAAAAGCCACTTTTTTCTTCAAACCCGGAGTTGGACAATTTGGTAAGGCTTCCACATTTGCCTCCCCCTTCCTCCAGTTTGTCCCATTAATGATGAGCACCTTGCTAAAACATGAAGGGATCATTATAAGTGAGGAGGCTGGGGGCGGCCGCAAGTTACAGGTTCAGCTATCCAGGGTTTGGGGGGGGGGGAGCGGGAGCAGAAAGATTAAAAAAAAAAAACCCTAAATCCGAGAGGCTTCAAAGAGCTTCCCCTTTAAAGTGAACCAGTGTCCCAATGCATTGCAAAGCTGTGTTTAAAGCCCCGGGAAGCGACAGAGAAGGAAATAACTAAAAAGAGAGAGAGAGAGCTGGAGATTTCTAGCGCAATTCTTTTGCTAATGCGGCTGATTTCAATAGTAAAAGTGCCCAAAGCTGCTTGTAAGGGAGATGCCAAACGGTGCATCTTGAGCGTTTCCCTTTTTTCTTTCTTTTGAGGTGTGTGCGTGGTTGGGTGCTGCGCGGAACCCCAGAAATAAATACTGGGGGAAAGGGAGGGAGATTTCTCTAGCTCCCAGTGCAACGCGAATCCCCGCTCCTCAAATCCACGTTATAAAAATCCAGTGCTGGGGGTTAAAGTTGATCAAAATTGCTCAGGCGTGACCAATGAGCTAAAAACCTGGCTAATGAATGTGCGCCCTGACAAGCCCCTTCTCTGCCCATTGGGGCTCGCAGCTATGCGCAGACCCCAGTGCGTCCCTTCTCACAAATAACTCCTTGCTCAAAACTTTCTTGCAGATGATCCAAGCAATACAAGTACTAAGGTTTCATCTGTTGGAATTAGAAAAGGTAAGACCCAGGGTGCTGGGGACTGTGGCTCCTACTCTCTTTATCTCCCCCCCCCCCCCCCGGTTTGGTTGCAGACACTTGTGAACCGGGAAAAAGACTAGAAGGGAAAGGCAGCGCGTTACTGTAATCTGGGCCGTAAGGAGCATATGGCACTCGATAAACATGTGAAGTCCAGCCCGGCGTTTCTTTTTTCATTGCAATTCGAATCGGGTCCTTTAAAAATAGTTGAACCCCTTTACATTCACCCTACTCTTTCTTTCAGTGGATGCGATTTCGCGGATTCGGATTATTTCTTACAGAATTAAATAACCTCTGCTCTAATCCAGATCCGATCGCCATATTCATCTGAGCATTAGCTATTGTGATTAAGCAAGAGGTGGTAGTTCCTCTGGGGAGTAGCTATGTTTTGAGATCAAACTGGGATCTTTTCAAACCATAAGAGCACTTATTTATTTTTACAAGGCCTGGAAATACATACAGCTCTAGCCCCACTTCAAACAGATCCCCTCTCCCATGTTACCAACTCTACCTGGCTGGACTGTGTATGCTCCAACGATATTGCCTTGGTCCACTTTCCAATGTTTTGATGTTATCACCAAATCGGGGTTTCCTCTATATACTAGACTGAGCCCAGTCTCTCTCTGTCTCTCTCTCTCTCTCTCTCTGTGTCTCTCTCTAACTTGTTGCTGCGGCAAGTCTCTAGAGAATAATATGTGCCGCAACAATTTCTCTATTGTTTCCTTGCCTTCCACTATTATGCCCCTTAATTAGAGTTACTCGTGGAATAGATCACAGAGTTGCTCTTGCTACCAAAAAAAAAAAAAAAAAAAAAAAAAGTTGCAATTCGATATTTTGTCTTCCTTTTTCCTCCCCCAGGTCCACGAGTTGTGCGATAATTTTTGCCATCGGTACATTAGCTGTTTGAAAGGAAAAATGCCAATAGATCTAGTTATTGACGAAAGGGATGGCAGCTCCAAATCTGACCATGAAGAACTCTCAGGATCTTCCACAAATTTAGCCGACCATGTAAGTCAACTTGATCCCTTTATAGCATGTTTAAAGAGACTAACCTGCTTAGAAGGCGCCTTTTTTTAGCCAGTGTCTCTCTCTGCTCCCTGCCCCCATTCCCCTGCGAGATTTAAAGTTCTTACAGTTGACCCTCGATCCCCGCTTTCTCATTCTATCTGTAGCATAGGGAGTTTGCTTATGATTTGTTAAGTTTCCTCCTGATCTGGGCGACTTGCAGCGCTAGCGAATTATCTATGTGATCTGGTGATCGGTGCTTTTTCTGCTTTGCCATCCCTGTAATCAATTCAGCAATGCACGAAAACAGTGTCGAGAAAGTTAGGGACTAAAGTTTGGTGACTCCCCCCCCCCCTTTGTGCAGATGACAAGTGATGAGAATTATTGGCAGTTTCACCTTGCATTAAGAAAAGGGTTAACACATTGAAGTTTCCAATGCATTTGCTTGATAGCAACTTATTGTCAGAATATGGACTTATTGCCAAGTGCCTGAAGCATCTTCATAATAAAAGACAGTAACCTTGATGAACCAATTATTAACAATGTATTACAGAAAGCTGGAGAGAATTATGATTGAGTAACCGTAGGTTAGTGGTTGATTTTAACACTTTAGTACTTGGTGAGTTATTGTTATGTGTGTAGGTTTAAACGTTGGTGGTTATGTTAGGAAGAATGGCTTTACTTCTCTGGTTTGTGTTTTGGAGCGGATCTTGTAATGCTTTAGGATGTGTATATACAAATAAACAGACATTTAGAGAGGGAAAATGAAAGAAAAGATTGCAGCTGGTAGCGGAGAAAAGGGAACAAAATAGCTATTATTAAAAAGAGTGGGTGTGAACTATAGTTTATTTATAGGAATGCATCCTTGGAGAGAAAGGGGTTTATACAGTTTTAGGTTCATTTGAACTCATAATCTAAATGATACATCTAATATTTTAGCGACTGAAGTATGCATTTAATGCCTGCTGTGTTTTAACAATGTTCTGCACAGGCACCTACCTGTCTTGTCTTGTGTGGTAAGAAAAGTAGATTTAAATTAATAGAGAATCTGATTCCTATGAGTTTTTTAAATTTGAAAATATGTTTTTGCACCTTTAATAATTGTATTTGAGTGGTATTGAGGGTCATGGTAAGAAATAAAAAAATATATTTTAAAAGAAGTCTTCAGTGCTTAAAGTTCCAGGACACTGGAAATGGTTTCTGTATTCCAGGGTTTAGCTTTCAATTCTTCATTAGTATTTGGTAAACCTTGTGGGGCTAGATTCTTATGACAGTATGCATTTTAAACTTATTATTTTCAAATAAAAATGTATGCAGCAGTTACTGAAAGTTTCTCTGCTTATCAGTTATCTCATCTGTAGATAATAGAGTCTATGAGGCATGACAGTAGTTTTAAAATATCTGTTTTATGGCATTTTCAACCCTAAATTTGTATGCACAAGCATTATGGGACCAGTAGAAAAGAAATTTAAATGAATGGCAACCTGAAAGATATAGGCTCATTCTGTCTAATTCAGAGCAATACAAAAACCCTACATCTTTTTTCCAGTACAGTTTCTTTACAAGAGTGTGTTTCAAGTGGAAGTGTAGAAATGGAGCATGCTGATGTTTATATTGAAGAGATTAGATAAACTAGCCTGTTTAGGGTTCTGGCAGATGGCGAATGCTCAAGCCAATTTGCAGTACTCTATTATAATATTTAAATTCACACACAATGATAGGACAAGGTTGGAAGGGGTTAGCATTTTGATAATTTGATAACTATTATCTTCACTAAGAAGAATCTCCTGTTGTTTTTGTGGCCCAAAAAACAAACTCAAGTAAATATGACAACCCATTTATCTTGCACCCTTTAGGGTTTACCACTTCATTGGGTATTATAATTTAAAGCCTTTTATTTCCTGGAGATTTGAGCTATAACATTTTTTACTTTAGCCCCCTGCTATTTGTTTTGAAAGGAAGCAATAATTTGTGCAACCAGAACACCAACTGGGAAATGAAGAGTTGTATCATAGTTACATTTTATTCATGCGTTTTGGGAAATGTGTCTCCTTATTGGATTTTTTTTTTAAATGTTAGCTTGTTTTCCTAAGGAAACTTTGGATAAACACACACACAGACACACACACACACACACACACACTTCACAGGTCTACATTAAGGAGTGTATATACGGTGCTGTTCTACATTGCGTAATACATCTCTACTTATATAGAAGGAAAACCTTTTCTAATTGTCAGTATGCAAATACCAGAATAAACATTGAACTGTTCTTTTGTGAGAATCTACCTAAGAAATGGAATAGTTCAAGCATGCAAATTTGTCCAATTTGACTCTCCAGGTTTATTTTTTCATTTGGTTTGATATGCATATTTAATACATTGCCTCAGGCTAGATCTCATTTGGTGAAAATTGGTGCAGGGGTGTTGATGATCCCTTTCAGAAGGACAGAGACAGCATGTTGTTTCCTCTGTTTTATCTGTTGGCCCACTGTTCTGATCCAAGGATCTTCCTCTTGGTTTTATTTGCACATGAAATACTAGAAGCATTTCAACTGATTGGCTATGAATAATGACAGCTAAAAAGAAGTGTAGTTTAATTTGTTGTATGCCAAGGTTTCTCTTGTGGAGGTGACAGTATGTGACAGCTGTTTGACACCCCCAAAATTCATACACCTCTCTTCTTATTAAGTGGTATCAAGCTACATTGTGTGTGTGTGTGTTTTATGTGTATGTGTAGGTTAGGTGGTGATGGCAGCAGTATATTAGGTACTAATGTAACTCTCAATATTATTCCTTTTGCCAGACTTGAAAATACAGCTGAAAGAAAGTAACTAAAAGAAATACGAGACTAGCCAATATTTACCGTGTGACTTCTGCAAGTGGGATATTTAGAGGCTGTATATTTCCCTTCTAGATTGCCACTGCTGTGATATTTATATAACTTAATTAGGGGAGGGAGGGAAATAGGAACAGGGAAGAAATCATTGATCTTTGCAAAAGCAATACCTGTGCTGGAAAAGCAGGCAGCTGTAAGCAGTCTTGTCATATTTGTTTGGTAATAAATGCACATATTGAATTTTATTTTAGTGCACTATTAAATGTTATATAATTCAGTGAGTGGAAGAGGGGCAGGGACTTTGTAAATCAAATCTTTTAGTGTTAGCCACTGAAAAGCTGCAACTTTTTGTTATTATTCTGCTATGTTTAGTAAATATAACAGCCCTTAATTAGTGTTTGAAATTTTAACATCCTTATTTTTTTGTTATTGCTTTGAGGTATTAGGCGTAGATGGAAAGATGTTAATTACAGCCATGCCTTGCTTGCACGAGATCAGTTATGGGCTTGGGGGTGTGGGAAACCTGCCCAAACTGCAGGTCAAATTGAGTTTCCCAGCAATGAAAATTTATCATTGTTCAATATAAACATTTAGGGCCCGATCCTGCATTCCACACATGCTAAACTCGAACTGAGGTTGCTCATAAATCCTTTCGTTTTTAAAAGAAAACTATCTCAGCTTGAAAACTCTATTGCTCATGGTATTTTAAGAATCATAAACTATTTCTAAGCATTTCTCTGCTCTGCTTTATTTACTTCTGTGCATAAGTTTGACTAATATCATCCAATTCTTCCCTGAGTCCCAGTCTGAGTTAGGCCCTGATGCTGGTCCCATTGAAGTTAATGGCTAACTTGCTACTGACTTCAGTGAGAGCACTTTTAAGGTCTCATTCTGCTCAATCTTGGTTTATATGCTGTCGTCAGTAGAAAACTGACTAATGAACTGATCACCCATAAAATATAATTAAAAATAGGCAGGTAAATAGATATCTATCTCCTTTTTATACAAGATTCTTTGCTAGATTAGACATCTGATGCACTAGCTGTAACAGAGAAATAGTAGTTTGACTGTTAAATCGTTCTGTTTTCGTATCAGGATACACTAGATCTCATTATTTTGGTTTTTTGAATATCAAGATGCTTTAAACTATTCTAATACTCCTTTTAGCAAGATTAGTGCTGAGCAATCTAAAGGTGTCTTGAAAATTAGAAATTTAAAAAATGAGAATCTCATACATCTGTCACAGGTTGCATAGTTTTGCCTGTTGGTAAGATTTCATTGTCAGATGAGCAGTGAGCAAATTAGTAAGGGCCTGATACTGCATTCTCCATGCACCCCAAAATCCTATAGACTTCATCAAGAATGTTATGAATGCCAGGAATGTAGGATCAGACCCTAAAAGGGTCCTACTGGTTTATCAAATGTCAAAAGGTAACCTTGATAGTTACGGCAAGAGGGATAAGGCAAAAAAACTTTTATATAACCAAGTTTCTTAGTGTGTAGTTTAAAATTTGGAATGTTACTGTAGGCTCTTTGTGATCTGCTGCCATGTGTCATTAAGGGGCTTCTAATACACAAATTAATGTTGAATTTTTCTGGTTTTTAATTGCTGGTGCCTTTCCCGAGCATTTCATTACAAGTAAATGTGGCTATTTTTATGTGATTACACTTCATTGTGTTCCCAAAATCTGAGATGATGATGCATTTCATTATTTCATTGATGTTGGCATTTCCTCTTTGATTTAGATGTTGCCTTTCTGATCCCAGGTTAGATTGGAAAGTTATATTTATATTGGTGATGGTTTTAAAAGTAGTAGTAGCACTCTAAAAGAACTGTTGCTAGACAGAATTAAATAGGAGGAATCACTTATAAAAAATCCTGACAATTCAAGTCTTGATTCTATGCAGACAGGTGGTTTACATGTTTGATTCAAAGAGTTAAACTGACTATAAAGCGCAAGGAGCCTATACATCCTTTAAGAATGATGCCACTTTCTAGGCCTGTCATCAGTTCTTCCTGAAACTTCACTCAAATGCAATGTTAGTATGGTGAGAATGTCAAGGGTGGTTTTTTTTAAATAGCCATGTATGAAACTCACACATATGTACAAATAAGCTAATTACTCCTTTTCAGTAGACCAGAATGCCTTATGTTTTGTTTTACTTGTGTAATGCTGGTGGATAATGCAACACTGCTTTTAAGTCTAGTCAGTAATATATTACAGATATGTGAGAAGGTAAGCCTCAGTGATACAGAGCCTTGACTTCACTGTAAATATATACATCAAGCCAAATTAGAGTTTTTCATGCTCCATTTATTTATTTATTGAAAGTTTCTTTGTTTGTGTTTATTATTGCCATTCACTACAGCAGTTTCTAAGATCTCACATCCTGAATTACATGATCATATCAAATATGGGTGTATGTGAGGTTTTTGCCTGGCTCAGTATATTGTGTTTTAATGTATCAGGGCATGCAAGGCCAAATTCTTGTTGTCTTAATCACATTAGTAGTTCCATTGATCTCAAAGGTACTGCTTGTGTGAGTACAGTGGCTCATAGTCTCTGGGAAAACAGAGGCATCATGGCACTTATTAAGATCAGTTGCAAAGTTGATTTACAAGATGTTGGGTAAAATTAATTATAAGTTATCTTAATTAAGAATCAGATGGGTAGCTGATTTATTTACACACTGTAGTTGTGTAGTTTCCACAGTTTTATTTGATAAGCAAATATATAGGCCCAATCCTGCATTTATTGTACATCTAAAACATCACTTAAAGTCTGTGGGTGGAATCCTGTTGACCGTACTCATAAGACGATCATTTAAAGTCAATTGCCTGATTTTGATCTTACTTACACATAAATCAGGAGTAACTTCGCTGTGGTTAATTGAGTTATACCATCATAAAACCAGTGTGAGATCACAATCAGCTCCACTGGGGCTGCTTGTCAGACTCTGCCCAGTGGAAGTTTTGGGTGCACAAGGAACGCACAATCATCTGGCACTACATTTGCATTTACATAGCCATCTTGGAAGAGTTAACTTTCCAACTTTTGCACCATAAAAAGACAAACAACCAGCACTGTCTCATATTAACAGACAGATGCCTGCATGCAATCCTGATTTAATAAATGATTGCTCTGTAGCAAATGTGCTTTCGAACATCTCTCCTTAAGACATCCAGTACTAGTTAAAAATGTGTGCAGGTTCCACCAGACTTGCAGCATCAACAAAAGAGTAACACATTAGATTTGTTTCATATGCCCAGAGACTCTTGTCCTCTCCATGCTCTTTTCTAGATTTAGCAAAATTCAATGATGGTGCTAAATCAATTTTTTTTAACTTTCCAGGGAGAAAACACTGGCAACATTGTGTGTTCTAGGGAAGGCTGTGTGTGTAAATGAGAAATCGTGGATAGCAGCAGAGTGATCTCTTGTGGCCCTGCTAGTACAAGCTTTCCCCATATTGTCTCCTGCTTTTATATTAATTACAACTTGCATTATCAGCTGCGAGTCTGTAGCTCGGCAAATAGAAAATACTGCCCCTGGAGACCTAGCTTCTTGTATCTATTTTCCATCTCCTTCTATTGTGCTCCACTCAGTATTCACTGCTTTTCTCCTGGTAACACTGCTCTTTAACACAATTAGGTAAGAGCAAGAAGAGCACCATATTTGACTCCCAATTATTAAAACTACTGGGAATAGATACATGTGAACTGTGTTCCTTCTATGGTACACTGCAGTAGTTTAGTTCATGATTAAATACATGTGCGTCTATGTTGTAGTGTATGTATGTGTATTTGTGTATACATATATATAAAATCAGCAAATGCATCTTAATCGCACCACTCTCTTCTTTGATTTTCCTCTGCAAAGCACATTTTTAAAGCTAACAATATTATTCACAAATTACAAAGACGCCACATTAACAGTTTATAAAGCAATCTTAGTCATCAATAACTCATTTTAGAGCAATATTTTGGCCTGATCCAAAGCCCAATAGAAAGTCAATAGAAAAACTGCCATTAACTTCAGTGGGCTTTGAGGTTCTCTATATGTGTAATAAATGGTATTGATTAGGTCCAGTGGGTAATCCTCTAAACATGCATATTTGGGTGCCTCTTTTGCTTCAATATTCATAAAATCATTGAAAATGACCGGGAATATGGCCAGGAAGATTTTCTTGAGGGATGCAAATTTGGAACCTCTCTAGGAAAAAAAGTAAGAAGTTGGATTACCCACACAGATATCTTAGTCCAAAATAGTGGTACCTCATGATCCACCCTTATGATTACTGATCACACCTTCTATAATATAAAAGAATAGTTGATTTCCCTGTATCTAACATATTCTTAGTATAATACAATTGCAAATAACCACTTTAGTATTTTTATCTCTCTACAAAATGCTGCCAAATTCTTTTCCTCAGGAACCCAATGTCACAAAAAAATTCATTGAGTTCCAAATCAATACAGTCTGTCTTTCTAAAACTTGGTCTACAAACTGAGGTCAAGCACAACTTGGACTGGTATAGACAGCAAGGGTTTTTAACTGCGGGAAGTCTGATTCAGTGATACTTTCCAAATCATTACATTTTTGGAACAAAAGACTGGTCTAGCTTTTGAATACCGTATGATAGGTTTTGGATGACATTTGCCTTAAAACATAGCTGAGGTGTTACTGGCTAATTATTGTAATTTTCATATGTGTGGTAAGGAGTTTTAACAGCAACCAGCTTAAGTGAGCCTGCAGTGCATAAAATTAACATAACTCGCTGTGGTCTCTGAAAAGTTTAGCCTAGGTGAACATGTTGCAATTATTATATTCGAAAAGAAGGTTCCAGCCTGATGTTGTTGGAGGGCTAAACTCATGCCATGCTATTGTTTCTTTCCTTTTTCATGTATTTCTTCTAGCTCTTTATCTGATTACCATCCGGCAAACAGCTGACGCTAAGAGGCTGCAGAGGGCTGAAGAGCTCCTGTCTGCTGTTTGCCTTCAGCTTGAAGCTATTTGAGTGGTTTCCTAACTCAGAGATAAAAAGAGGAGCTCATAGGCACAACTCTTGTTTTAATCCAGGCTGGAAAGAAACTTGCTCAGTCTTTGAATTTTATTTCTCTACGAACTTCCCCCTACTTTATTTTCATTCATAGTCTATTTTTAATAACATCTGAGCTGCTTCAACTCTTCAGACTTTTCATCTTTTCTTTTGTTTTCATTTTCACCTGACTTTGTGACATGATGGTAACAGACTTTAATTCTGGTTTTTGGGATGGTGGTCATTAGCTTTAGGTGGATTTAGCTGGCACAGCAATCTCAAAAAACAGATAATACTACCCTGTAATCAGTAATTTTTTATAGTCTTTGTTGCAGTTCTATATTAGAGAAAATATGTTCAATAGCATTTTTAACCAAAAGCCTGTTGGCTATGCTGACGAGTTAAGGCCGTTGTAGAACCTGGGACAAATCCTGCCTCATGTATTTATTAGTATAGATCAACTGATTTAAGTGGGACTTTCTGTGTAGATAAAGCAAGCAGGATTTTGGCTCCCTATTAGCTTTTGGCTATATAGGGCCTGATCCAAAGTCTATTGGAGTCAATGGAACTCATTTAATTGACTACAGTGGGCTTTAAATCAGAACCGTAAAGTTTTGGTTGGGTTTGTAGAAAAATATTATCTGGCTGCTTCACTATACATTGCTGTAATACATGTGGTATCAATCAGTTTTGGGAGATTATCTAGACATGGTTCGTTGTATATACAAGGCCTGATTCTGATCACCCGTACACTGGTTTTACACAGGGTAACTCCAGTGACTTCATTTGATTTACTTCTGATTTACATTGCTGTCAGTAAGGTCAGAATCAGGCTATATATGCATCAGCATACATCATTCACAGTCCTCGGTATTTGCAATGTTGTAGTAGCTCAGGGTGTGCAGTATTTTCTCAACCAAGATTTTTTATTTTTCAAAACTTTTCTTGTTGGGAAGTGTTACAGTGGGCTTAATCTAAGTTGTCATTTACAGGTGACAAGTAATGCAGGTCCAGCCCCAAGTCTGATCTGTTTCATGTGTTCTTGCTCTCCTTTTTTGCCAGAGGAAATTCCATCTCTTGCCTGCCTTCATGTGGTGCTGATAAAGCTCTTCCTGTACAGTAGAATTCCTGTTTTCCTTTAAGCAACAGCAGGGTATTGGGAATGATCAGGAAAGGGGAGGAGGACCAGGAGGAGACTACACTCAACAAAGTAGCACTGAACTGTAACTTTCAGTTTTCCTCACTTATCCTTTTAAATAGCAGTTCTTCACTCCAGGAAAACCAGTACTCAATAAATTAAAAGCTATCATGAATTATGTGACTGAAGTACAGTAGTAGAAGTCTTACTTAGCCAAGTATTTTCAAACTTCATAGGTCTGTCTTTTATATTCTTTTTATTGTATTTTATGTGTATTAATGGGGAAAGAATTACATAAAAATCACCATATATATTATTTTATATAATCACCTGGTGATTAGGCTTGACAGTTCTTGTAAGCGAACTGTTAAAGAGTGATACATCTCGAAAGTCTTTAAAAATGTGTCATATTGAAGAAAGAAATCCTTTACTGGTATATAATGTGTTTCAGAGGAGCTTATTTTTCCCACAGCTCTGCATTTGCTTGAAGTATTTCCAACATTCAAACTGGTGGCGGAGAGAGGAGTGTTAGGGTATGATCCCCTCCCATCCACTTTTTCCTTTACTTTTTAAATTCTTTTCTTTTAATTTCCCCCTCCCCCACCTAAGCAGATGTGGCAAAAATGAGAGAAAATGCATTACTACGCTCATCCCAGTTTGAGTTTCTAGTATTAGAGAACCCCAAGAAAAAAACATGCCAACGCATTTGCAAATAGTTCATCAGGAAATACTATAACTTTTGGTGGAATTTTTTTACTGCTCTGCTATTAATACAATTAAACCCAGATAGCTGTTGGAAGATTAAAAATCGGTCTTTTATTTTCCCAAATAAATCCTTGTATGTCCTCCACTTCTAACTGCTGAAGACATATTACATTGTACAAACAGTATCAGTATTTGGCACATTTCGCAATTGCTAATGTGTATACTTTCCCTTTCCCCCCCTCTTCTGTTTTCTTTCTGTTCCTCATTTGCTATTGGAATGGGAACTGTGGAAAAAATTCCTTGGCATTCTGACTCCAGAATCCTTCATCTTGGAGAGACCACGATGATGCAACCTCAACACATTCAGCAGGCACACCGGGGCCCTCCAGTGGGGGCCATGCTTCCCAGAGTGGAGACAACAGCAGCGAGCAAGGTAAAAGGTCAAACTTTTTCCCTGTGTAAAGTAGGCATGACTAAAATAACTTTGGCTTTTTTATGATATCAGTTCATCTGCCTTAGTGTAAACATGAAGTGGCAGGCTTGCAGTATAATCAGCTGTAACTTAGGGAGACACTATTTCCTTTTCTTAACCTACTTAGCTGCATTTTATTATTATTTCAAAGCGAAATATCTAATCTTCAAACAAGCTTTGTAATAACAATTGATTAGTTCTGCCAATTCCTTTACAAATTTGGTTATCTGAAGTTTATTTTCGTGTGGTGTAAGTAAATATAATGACAGGCATACTCTCCAGCTGTGATGCAGAAGTTTGTGCTGGACTGTAAACAGAGAATTTAATTTGTAATATTAGCTATAAAAGGAGTCTTATAGCAAGCTGTAAATCTGTTACATCATGTAAGGAAGATACAGAATTCAGCCCTGACGGTCTGAAAAAAAACCTTGTGCAGTGTTTGCCTGTATAATATTTTTTTAAACATGAATTTTGAATGCTTGATTGAGTCAGACTCAGGCTGCAAAATTCAAGTCCGGAGCTAGATTTTGAAATCCCCTTTTTCTTCAGCTTTTAAGAGGACTGATTCTCCACAGACTGGTACTGTGTTCAGTCATTTCTGCCTGTGCCAACAGGGTGTCAAACACTGCCATGTAGACTGGGTAGCATGTTAGACCTGTTTTACACTCTGTTGGCGCAGGTGTTATTCACCGTGCAAGGTGAGGGCAGTGGAGAGTCAGGCCCCAGGTGTTCAGAAAATGGGTTTTGGTGGAACCTCTTATGTAAGTGGGACTCATTGCAATTTTTGGATTTTGATCTGGGTTCAAATTTTAAACATCCCAGAGGGTCATTGTGCTAGTAGCAGTTTCTCTTTGGTATTTTGAACTGGGTCCCTCTCCTATTCTTATAGTTTAGTTGTACAGTGCACATTTAGATCATTGCTTCTAGAATGTGGACTCCCATTTGAGTTATTCAGAATCTATTTGTTAACTTCAGTGGGAGTTGGATCAAGCCTTAAGTCAATGGGAGTCATTCCATTGATTTTAACTAGTTTTGGAACAGGCCTGTAATGAATGATGGTAGACAAAGCAACTAATGACAAGGAGGGCTTTAGTTATAATGTAGCAAGTCAGCACAACCTCTCATAATTAACTAGCAAACTTCATTGTTTCTAGATATAGATATAATCAGTATGGGTTTCTTGTCACTAAAATTATACTGATTTAGTGGAATGTTTATTTAATTGCTTTTAAAGCTCCCATTCCTGTGGCATCTGGAAACAGGACATAACTTTAGTACATCAGTGCATTAATGAGAACTGTTCAACCCAAGCAAGACACATAGGCCCTATACCTGCATCTATGACCTACTCCCAACAGCCATAACTAATTCAGTCTTGATCCACTATCAGACAGTGCTTGACCAAAAAGACATGCCTTGTACAACAGCTTAGAGGACAGAAAGGTTGATCACTGGTTGATATTCAGCAGGAGTGAGTTCTGTGGTCATAGGCTCCTGCACCTCAATGCCCAGCTTCTAATCACCAGGCTTGCAAATCTAGGGTCTGTCAGCAAATACTCCTAGTCTGACCTCCTTATTTGATATGAAGCTTAGGCTGAGGTCAACCCTAAGGTAGCCAGATGGAAGACCTATCATTCTAAGTTATGGTCTGTGGTATTGTATGCTCACAAATATATTATACTTATTCAGGCATCCGGTGGGCTCCTATGTAGGAATCAGTTAATCACCTGAGTGTTGCCTGATGTGCTAGGGAAAACTGTACCTAAAGCATTTCCCTATCTGCCTGGTATGTTTCCTTTTGAAGTGCCCTATCTACAAATTGCAAGTCAGGACTCCAGTTGACTGCTGGCACTTGAAAGATGCACACTCCTGTGATATTTTGGTAAAAGTCCCATTGAAGACTGTGGCCTAGATTGCTCCCCACCCCTCCTCCTAGGAAAATTACAAGGGGGGAACTTACTGGAAAAAAATATGCAAGAGTTCCCTCATTAACTTTTCCTTGGATTGTTCCACTAAAGGGGCAGGATTTGCCTCATAACTAGAGAACAGACAGAGGTTCTATCCCCAGGTCGCATGAATCCCCAGAATCTGAAAGAGGCCACAGCTGTCTGTGAAGAGAATCTGTGCCTGTCCTCCAGGTCTGAGACCAGCTTGTCTGACTCTTTTTGGGCTCTCTGGTCATTTGGCTCCACTGAAACCGCATTGCCAAAACTCTCCTTTGATACTACCTCTGGGGCACTTCTCCAATGAGGTTTCCCTGGGATGGAGGCGTTCATGAAAGAGTTAATGCAGCCTCAGATTGCATTAATATCCCAATGTCTTTTCCACCAATGTCAGGTGGGGTGGCTGAGGTAAGTGATCCACATCGCTCCTCAGTCCTGACTCTTAACCTCCCTCTTTTTCCAAACACTCCTGGACTTTTCTTTCCTGATCCTCTCACTCGGTCACCTAGCCACCCCTCCTCAGTTGCAGCTTTCACCATTAAGGGAAGGTCAGTGGGATCTTGTGAAGGGTGGATGGTGCCATGGATGTTGTTGACACTCTGTGCAGAACGAGGTGGATTGATACATGGGCCCCTTCCCCCTGATGTTATGATTGGAAAGCTATATGGAAGTTTTGCCTGTATAAGAAGTACAGAATCTGACCAGAATGCCACAGTATAGAAACTACCCTTTCCGAATCAAAAGAGTTAATGTAGGGGAAGTTTGAAATTAGTTAAAATATTTCGGCACTGAAAGAGTTAGGGAAAGGGCCTTTGGGCAGTGAATGATGAAATATTATCCTAATTTTATTAGTGGTGAGTGTCTGTATTGTTTTTAACATGTCACTTCAGCTGTATGAGGGAAACTACACTATACACTGTATTGATCATCTAACAAACATAATTATTAATGACCTGTAATCTACCAAGCATTTATTGACTTGATCCTGGTTCAGATTCATAGACACAGGTTAATATCACAAAATAGTGTTGTAGTGAATAGTAAATCATGTAGTAAATATAATCAGCTTTTTTTCCCCAGTGAAAGGGAGAAAGGGTTAAATATATCTAATAATAAAAATAAAACACTCAACATTTTACAAAGAAAGGGAAAAAAGGAGAAGCTGATTTAATGGTCTAATGAGGCCATCTTCCAGAGACTTGTTTTGTGTAAGGCTTGCTTTGACCTTTCGCTTTGCTCAGGAGCCCAACGCTTCATTTTTCACATTCTTGCAATTACGTTAACGCTTCAAGCATTTCTGACTCCAAGTCAGCTAGCAACACCAGGCATAACTCAACACTGTGAGTTTTTCTCCTCTCTGTAGATTCATTAACAGGTCACTGGGGTCCCAACTGAAATTTAAAACTGACTGGTTCTGTTGGGTTAGTTGAGTTATGGCAAGGGAGATAGCAGGAAAGGGGCTAAAAGAAGGGGAGGAGAGATAGAAGACCCTAGGGTTTTTGCCAGGGATGTGTAAAACCCTAAGCGGCACATTAAAAGGTGTGGGCAGCTTTAACATTCAATCATCTCCTGGGGGGAGGGGTGTGTGGAGGATCTAAGTCTTTTGAGATGCTACATTTTCCTTATTTTGTGCAAAATAAAGTAAATTGTGCCTATGCATATGTAACATCCAAATGGTTGCTTTAAAATGCTAGCAACTTATAGTATTCTATATTGGTTTGTGCCATGGTGATGGATATATCACCCACAGACTTTAATTCTTATTTAATCTTTCTATGGCATATTTTAAATAATGAACAAGGCAGATTATGCATGAAAAGCAGGAAATCAATAGTTTTTTAAGGTTTAAAATATGTTCTACAGGAACCCACTGGGAAATACTTTTAGTGTCATATTTTATAACACCAGTATTGTATACCTGGTTTGCTATATTTTTAGTTTTTTGAGTCAAAAGACCTGATCCTTAGAATGCTAAGCACCCACTATCAGGCCTGTTTAGAGAAATTTGGGGCCCCATAACTCATGTTCACGGGGCCCCCCATTCCTGCCTGTTTGACTTTATTTTTACTGACATTACAAACACATACGAACATATTTATACAGATGTTCAGTACCTCTCGTATCACACCCACAGTGGTAAACTCATGCATAAGTTACAAGCCAAAGGCAGGAAGCTTCTGTAGTGTTTAGCAGCAAACTTAACAAGATGGGATTAAACCGTTTTTCTTACTCATGTGAGTAGTTCCATTGGTGTCTATGGCTCTACATGTGTGAGTAAGGTGAGCAGGCTTTGACCCACCGTAGAGAGGCTCTGAGCACTATTTGTTCAGAAAATATCTTAAATAGTCTTTTAAATTTTTTCTGTGGTAGTCTGATGTTTTGTCCCACTGATTTGCCCACAGTAGCTTTCTATGGGAAAGATTAATTATCTGCTTCAGGGCAAAGTCAACAGAGATATTGACTGAAATCACACATGCTTATCCTAGGTTACATCTTTGGGTTGATGTATATTGGAAAAGTTAGTCTGTGTGAGTTTCTTGTTCATCGTGTAATACATAATGATATGTGAATTTGGAAATACAGTTAGTTGGTGAGGCAGAAAAGGCCTTTCTTAATACTGAAACTATATTAACCCAATAAGCATACACATTCTGCTTTGAAACAAAATCATAATAGTCCCAAAAAGAATAATGAGTTGTATTAAATAATGCAAGGTGTTCAGACACATTATGCAAATGATTTTTCATACTCAGACTTTGCTATTACAAAACAACATGCATTTATGTTATTTTTTCCCATTCTTTTTACATATTATGTGTAGATAGGTATGCACTGGATTGTATGCACATCTCCTTATATCTTCAGAACTTTTCAACTTAACACCTTCTAGAATGGAGATACGGTTTTATTGAAAAACTATCAGTTTGTTGCTAGAAAGTAAACTACAGGCTGTATTGTGAAAAAAGCAAATTTCCTAATAAATAATGCTTCACTGGAGATGCTCTTATTAATTCATCTTTTCCTTTCAAGTTGTTGGGGCCTATCCTTGTGTTGATGGGTATGAGTAATTCCCATTAATGGTGACGGGAGTTACGCATGTGCATTGATAGGAGAATAGACCCCTCAGTGTTTAGAGCACATGAAATTTACATTTTTTCCCATTGCTGTAATTGAGATGTTGACAAATTGGAGAATATTGATGAGCCTTTGTTTTAAGTATTTCTTGCCAAGTTTGTTTTATTTTTCATGGCTTGAACAATAGTGTGGGTTCAGCAGCAATGAATAATAAGGGAAGAGTAAAGATAACATTGTATTTCAATATTTTGATGTGCCAATATGAAATAAATTGTCTTAGGCAAATGGAATATGCTGTTTTAATCATTAGCTATGCATGAGAGAAAAATGGATGTTGACATCTTTGCTGTAAAATCGTTGTAATGGGGCCTTCCTTACAATTCATTTTTGTAAAATTCATTTTGTACATTTTGCAGCAATTGAACAATCCCTGCACTGTGAATAGGCAGAATTCCCAGAAATACTGAGACAGTTGGCCCAGTAACTGCTGAGCTCACACTGCACACCACATGCACATTAACCATAACGCTGCCAGAAACAGCTTAGCTAAATATATTAACATATTAGTATCCACCCATCTTTCTTTTCTTTTATTCAATTGTGTGAACAAGTACATTTTGGTTTTTTTACCATTTATATCCCTACCTATCAACCAGTCAATGGGGCTAGAATTTCATGGTAAATCTCTTTTATTTATTGTACAGTTTTCTAGTCATTATACTGGTGAAAACTGCAGATCCCCACCTTTTATTGAATTTAAAGCTTAGAGGTGAGTGAGCTCTTAAAATATTATAATACATTTTAAGACTTACATCTTACTCTCTTAGTTTCCAACCCACATAGTTATATGCAAAAATGTTTTTTTTTACCTACAAATATACACGTTATTAGATAACATTTACTTACTATGTGTTCTAAATATGTTGGGCTGGGGTTTCAAATGCAGCATAGGAAAAATCTGTCAATGGAATGTTTTCATAATGGCAGGAATCTTTTTAAAATTCCCCTAGATACAATATGACAGATGCCATCTGGAATAATCTTTTGCTAGATGTTTTTAACTTTTATTTTTCCTACAGCTAAGTTCATCCCAAACTGGTCACTTACTGTTAATGGTAAACAGAGTGAACTTCTTTTCTCCCTTCTCTACATGAAATCTCAAAAGAAAAGAAAATAATCAAACAATATTGCTGAAGAGATTGCTAAGGGTGGGATAGTTATTTTTGCCTTTATCATTTAGGGATTTTGTTCTGTTTTGCTTTTTTCAAACACAGAGGGCAAGATTTCCCTTAAGGTCTCTCCTCTCCTTCACTGCCAGATCTAACCCAGCCCCCCTCAAAATTTAGCTATTATTTTAGTTGTCAAATTATAATAGTATTGTCTGTTACAATATTAATGTTTTCATAATAAAGCACTCTCAAACATGCAGTAGTAAGTGCAAGTGTTTAAATGCCTTCCTGTGTTGTTACAGTATGACTAATTTCTTCCTATATATGTTAACTTATTTGTAAGATCTAGTGTTGGAATCTCTGGATTTTTTTTAACTTAGTCGTGTAAAGGGATGTCTCCTGATGCCTGTTAGAGTTTAATTTAGAGTAGTAATTAAACTTGAATACTGCCTCATAAACAAAAGATAAACAATAAACCAGCCACATTCCCTGCTGTTTCATAGCTTTCTTTCCCAGATGTTTTAGCCTGATAATTTTTACACAGTGAACTACCTAGCATAGCGTGCTGTGGACAGAGGTCAAAGACTAGTTCTATGTATTAGATTTTTTTAAAACTTTTTTTTATAACAAAACGATGGAAGATTTTTCTTCAACTAGCTGATTAAATTCTGAGATACTGAAGGACACTTATAATTGATTTTGTAATTTCCCTTCCCCTCCACTTATTTAACAAGGCCAGGCTGATTTAAAAATCCTAATTTTATCATCAATGACCTAGTGGTCTTTTAAAATTATTATGAAGGTGTTTTGACAATTCATTCTGTTTCAAAGCAAAAGAAGAGAGCAAGCGGGAAAGAGAGAGAGAAGATATTCCTTTAAATGCTGTGTCGATCCTAAGCAACTAAAGAAATGTTGACAATAGAACATTTTTTTCCCAAACCAACCCTCAGGCTACTGGAGCTTGTGTGTCCATTTCTGGACCATTCCACTGTCAGCCATGATCTTTCTAATTGTCAGGTACTAGTAGGCCATTCGAATGCAGAAGCCATGTTATTTTCACTGGGTGGGGTAATTACTGAAAGCTGAGAATAGCTGCACTAAAGACAGAGGGATACTTTCATGATCCCATTAGCATAAGAGTGGGTAAATTATTCATGCCAAGTGAGGATTCTATGGGGAAAAGTATAGTTAATGCACATAGTTTTTAAATGTATCCCTTTCTGCTCTGAGACTAAATTCTTGTTGGATTCAGTTCTCAGACATTTACGGGAAAGCTCTAGTGGCATGTTAGACGCAGTTCATCTCTCTCTGTTTGCAGCGCTCTCAATAGAGACCATCTGGCAAAGATCCAAAAGGTGATTAAACAAAATGATCAGCTCTTGTTGCTGTGTTACATGTCCAATACTCTGGATTAAAAAACATGACCCACGACAGTCAGCTAAAGTCATTCTTTTTTTCTCCCTCTCTTTTCCCTATAAGAATTCAGATGGTCCACAAATGTCTATGCCATCTTTGTGTCCTTATGGCCCATAATCATGAACAGGTTGTGCAAATGGCTCTTTCTGTAGCACGGTCTGTTCCAGCAGCATAGAAAAATTTCCTATTAATTGGGTCAGTCTAATGTTCATAATGACATAGGGAAAATTACTAAAATTTGTTCTTTCGTAGAACAAAAATGTGTGCTTTCTGCCATGAGAGAGTTGAAATCTGACAACAGGTTCATGTGATTGATTAATTTTCTTGTGACTGAAGAAATTCAAAGCATGACATTGTCATCTGCTGAAAATAGTATACAGCTCCTTATAACCACACAAAAAGGGGGGGGGGGAATGAGCTGTGGTTTAACACCACAATCAGGGATGAATTTACAGTGCCATTCAGAAGAGTACTCCCTTATCATAAACAAGCTGATAATCACACTGAATCTAACTCCCAATTAGCTCTTCCTTCCCTCACAGAGATCAGCGTACATGTCCTCCTTAAGCCGTGATATGTTGCTATTGAGTCAGACAGAACATTTGTATACCTTATGTCATATTGAAAATTTAAGGATTAACACTATATATTACCAGAAAACCTAGCTAATCAGCAAGGTAATTTTCAAAGCAATCACTTACATGACTGAGTTAAGGTAAAAATGCCAAGACTGTGAATAGGGGACATATGTATCTTATCTTTTGGGGGTTGCACCAAATGCCAAGTAGTAGTGTAAATTCAACAGAAAGCAGACATTGTTGGGAAGTAATTAAAAAAATATTGAAATGAAATCTACCATATGAGTGAAATATTTGTAGGATTACTTTTTTGTTTCATATATAGCAATTTGCATGGACCCGAAGAGTGATTTTTTTTTAAACTGCTTTCATGGAGGGAGGGGGAATTGGAGGGGGGTTGAAGTACAAGTTGGAAAATGGGACCTACTGCTGTAATATTCAGTCGTAGACTTAGATAAAGCCTGTCTCTTAGAACCCAGAATATTTGTAGTCTGAAATTATTTGCCTGATTAAGAAAGAGGGTGCTTCAAGAAAAGAAGACAGACTAGGCTAACAAAACAAATAAATCAAATTCTGCTTTTAAAAGCTAAGAAGATCCAGCAAGGCTGTCAGCTCCCCTTACTATAAGGTGAAAGCAATAGGTAAAAGATACAGACGTGTCTAGAGTGTTCAGGGAGGGGAAGTGAGGCTCCCCTAGAGTCAGTGCAGTGTGGGAGATGAAAGGGACCCATATAGCCTTGGGGGTCTTAAGGCTATTACAGGGCAACTCATGCTCTGTTATCATGCTGATTTTCAATTGATTTTTGGCTGTTCAGTACTTGTTGAAGGCTCTCTAGAGCATCAAACACTGCATTATGGCGATACACATTGTAATACATGTGTTTTTGTCTTATTGTCTTTACTTTGCTTGGTATAAGAGTGGCGAATGACCATTCTGTGTTTTCTCCAGCTTCTGGGGACATTTTTGGTTTGGGGGAGTGGAGTGGGCAGAAGGAGTTTGACAGCGATCTTTACTCATTTCTTAATGCAGATTGACATATTTGTTTATAGTTTTGCCTTTTCCAACCAAGCCTGAAATGGTTGTAAAGCATTTTTTATATACAATGGTTTAATCTGAGTTCAGACTTAGCTCTGTATCTGAGCAGAAGATATATCACTCATTTTGGGGACCAACTTTACCTCCATCCCTTGAAAACCGTATTATTACTTCTTACTGTAGGAAGCTTAATCCTAACCCTGAGATTGCAGAAACTTTCTATATGCTAGAGAAATCAATTTTGCATATTTCAAGCTTCGACCTCTGTTTTTTGTTTAGCTGTGTCCTTCATGTTGGACTACTATCATATGCAGTGAAAATAAGAGCCACTCAGCTGGATCTTAGCTGTCAGAGACATGCATCCATAAAATTTTATTTTTCCTTTTTTTTAAGAAGGTTCATTATTTTAATCATATTATTGGCTAAATATCTGCTGCAAAATTCTCAAAAGCAACATCGACAATTGTGCCTGCAATTTTGCTCCCACACATTTTTGGTGCATACATTTATTCAAACATGCAAACAGCATATGCAAATGAAAATCAGAAGTTTTACATGCATATAAATGTACTGTGAAAAAACCATGCATGTGGAAATCCTGTGGGTGCAGCTACCCATATATCAGGGTAAGTCACAGCTGAAAATTTAACTTCTGATATTTGAGTTTTATACTCTAAGGTAGGCTGTGTGGTGTACAGGTTAAAACACAATACTAGGAGACAGGGCTTCTAACCCTGTCTGGCAATGACTCAGGGCATGATCCAAGGTCCATTAAAGTCAATGGAAAAACTCCCCTGGACTTCAATGGACTTTAGATCAGGCTCTGATGCCTCAGTTCTGCAATGTGTTGCACACGGATGACAGCTGTTTCTGTGGCACTTTGCATGGATGTGGCAGTCTGCTTGGGTGCAACACATTGCAGGATTTTGAAGCCTATCTGTGTGATCTTGTGCAAGGTAGGTTGCCTCTCTGGCATCCACTTTCCCCATCAGTATTTAGCTATTGCATAAGGGTGTTTTGAGGCTCAGTCATTAACATTAGTGAAGTGCTTTGATATACTTTAATGGATGGTTATACAGAAGTATTAAGTATTATAGTGTTATTAGTAACTGTGAAATCAAAGCAAGAGAAGCATTGGCAATACATCTAGGTATTTATTGCTTGTTTAGACACTCTCTCCTCTTTCAAGGCAGAAAAATTGGTAAATGAAATAACCCATTGCAGATGTTTTTTTAAGTAGTGAGAAGGTCTAAATGTTCAGTATTTAGGAAGTCAGTCTCCAGAAAAGGCAGAGACCTGGGTGCCATTACTGGGCAATCTTTACATGAAGGCAAAATGTTTGGAATAATGTCTTCCATGTATTAAAAGCAATCGACTTTGATTTGTCATTATGTAGGCATGTCTTCCCATTACACATGTTTTTGTTGAACAAACATATTTAATTTGAACAACTCGGGGAAAGCCCTATTCTGTGTTTGTTTGTGCTCCCTTTTATCTACCAGAGCACCGAAGGGCAGCTACGCATCGCAGGATTTGTTCCAAACCAATGTTTTGTTTTGATTTTTTTGTTGTTGTTTCTGGAGGATTGCCTCTAACACTCGAGAGCTGTACAGCGGGTTTTAGGGTTTAGTAGGCTTGTGGACCAGCAGTTCTCTTTTAGACTTGACATTGATTTTCCTCATCCTGGCACAGGAAGATCTAGTATATTCCTTGCTCCACTGCTGAAGAGTTTGCAGCGTGCATGTGGACAGTGGTGGCCAAGAAGGCAAGCTTAGGGCATCTAAACTGGCAGAACTAACATAAATAATCTGCTTGGTATTTTAAAGATTCTTTTTGCCAAATATCATATTCAATTAATGTGTTTTGCCGTGGAAGAAATTATAAAGAAAAAAAAATTACACAGTATATTTTATCACTACAGTTTCTTTTCATTTTGGTCTTTGTGAATATACCAGGTTAGCTTTAGTACCATGGTTTTTTCAAAGAGGTTATTTATAATAACATTGCTAAATGTGCCAAATACAAGACACAGTCCATAGTTGCACTATTCATAAAAGCTCTCTTTGGATTCTGAACCAGTGGCAGACTCTCCACTGAGTATTCAAGGACACATTTTCCAAGAAAGAGGGCTAGAGTCAGCTGGAAGATAGGTCTTCCCTGTTCAAAGGAGTGGAAGTGATTTTGAATGTAGGGGAAGACCATCTATATAAGGTCCTGATCCTGCTTCCACTGATGTCAATAGCAACTGTGTGACTTGAACAGGGGCAGGATCTGGTCTGAAATCTATATCAGTTTCACAGAGTTGGGCCAATTAGGGTTGCATCTATGCAAATGAGACCAGAATATGGTCCTTTAATATTCAAACTTACACTTCTATTAATTTTATTGAAGAAATTCCCATAGAAACGTCAGCTAACGTTCTCATAGAAACGTCTTGACACACTAACCATATCTCTGTATCTTTCTTAAAACTATAAGTAAATATTGATAATATTTTTCCAAATTCTAAAGAAATTCATCTTTTAAAGGGCGCATCATAATATTTTCTCATATTTGAAGGGACAAATGAAAATAACTCTTGCCAGGGCCATAGCTTTGTAAAAGTACAGAAACTGTCCTTTCATTTCCTAGCTGCCTTTTAAAAATCAACACACCTTGTTCTGTTATAGTCCTATCAATGTTTATTTCAGAAAGGCTGGGAAGGCAGAAGGGGGGGCAGGAATTGTGGAATAAATGTGTTCTTCTGTTCTAGCAGTTTCACATCTGCTTTGTGACTGTGCTCTAATATATTAACTAGTCCCTGCACAGGTGTGCAAGGTATTAAAGGCACAGGGCGCCCTCACGATTGTACTTTCACAGGAGCTACCTACAGCTGAGCATAAAGACTGAAGGGGCAGGAGTGAGTGGATCCTTTGCAGAGAATGTGCACCATAAACTGTTAAAGGCCTGGGTATTCCTGTGACATAATACCCCAGGGTCCAGGTGATGTGGAACCACATGATGCCCATTGTGGGTTTGGGCCTATAAGGCACAAATGATGCCACAGTGTGCCAGAGATGGACAAGAGAGAAATGGCCATAGGAGCAGCAGAAAAAAAGGGGAAGGGAGAAAAGAATGAGGCAGCCAAGAATTCCATCCAGGGAAGCAGGAAGAGAAGAGGACAGCGCATCCCTGGGAACGGGGGAAGGGCAGGGGGTGAGGGGGAAGAGCAGCAGGGTAGGGACTCAAGTCTCAGGCAGCATGTTTAGGGGGAGAGGAGAGTCAGGCAGCAGGGAAGCATTTGTAAGAGAAAGGAGGAGAATGGGACTGACTGGCAAGAAAGCATGTGCAGGAGAGCAAGAGGAGAGAGAAGAAGAGAATAGATGAGGGAGAGATGAAGTAAAGGAGAGAAGTAGATAGTGTGTTTGCCTTCAAAAAGTGGACAAATATCTTATTGCTTTACAGGCATATGTTGTCTCAGCTGCTTGACTATGGTGGGCTCACTTTGTACAGGGAATATCCCCAACATAAGGGGATCCTCTGGGGGCACAGAGCAATTGTAATGGCTCTGATGCTACTACTTCCCCCTGCAGCAAGCATAAGTGCTGAAACTAGGTGTGTCTGCCCCTCCATCTAAGTGCTGCCTACCTTTGCATCACCTCAGTTTGCACTGTGCATTCCTCAGCCACAACCAGGGACTGGCACTTCATACTTCTCCATGTAAGCAAAGCAGTTGCTGTAGCTGCAACAGTGATGGGATGCACTTGTAAATGGGAGCAAAAGGTGACCTGCAAGTTCTCTGTTGTGATGTGATCCATGCTATGAAACTGTTTTCAGAACGCCTTGGAGAGCTCCTTTCCCCCTCCTCACCTGGGGTTAAGGCTTTCAGGCTTAGGGGCTACTGCCCATATTTAAGCAACTACGTTCCTCTACTCCTTCCTTGTATCTGTCTAGAGATGCAAATTGGTCATGTAAAAATTGACCACAGCTCCTCTGATATGTAGAAAGTTCACTGCAAAGAAGTCTGAAACATACACTATGAATTTTTATTGCAGGGCTGAGCCCCATGCTTGGAAATTATTTCATGAGAATAAAATTCAGAAACGTGCATGAACTCCCCATCCTGGATAAAGAGTATGAAACATCACATAAATACTAGAAATCAGAATCACTCTGTTCATGCTTCCTCTTTACTTCCTCTCACTTCAAACACACCACTTACTGGCTGTGCTTTTGTCAGTGGAGTCTTCACTGTACACATCTCCTAGAGGGGATTGTTCAAGAGGAGCATAAACTTCTACCAGTCCAAGAGAAGCTGAGTGCTCTCCTAGTTCCACTTGGCACTGGGAACAGGTGTAGGACTAAACTGAAATACTGTGACTGAGCCAAATTCTCTTCTTATTTAGGGCCCAATACAAAGCCTATTAAGTCAACAGAAAGCATTCCGTTGACCTGAACAAGCTTTGGATCAGACCCTTATTCTAGTATAAATCCAGAGTAACTCCGCTGAAGTAGATGGACTTACTCTGGATTTGCACCAGTGTAAATGATGGCATAGTCTGCCTCAATGGTAATACATTACTGTCAGTGTTTTGTGGGACTGGGCAGCTATCCAATTAGATAAAAAGAGTCCAAGATTAATCAATTGTAGTGGCATTGTGCATCCACTAATGTACTATGCCAACCTTTTAAATGTTTTTTTTTTAAATCCCACTAAAAGTGTAAAGAGAAGCTAACATTAATTTTCTAGATTAGCACAAAATTAGAATTCTTGCTTTTCATATTCTTGTGTGCTACCAAATTGTAAAGCCTGTTTTGCATAAAAAAGTACTTAGCTCACAAATCATGTAAAAATTTAATGAGTATAACTTTTATTGTGTCAGCTTGCTGCTTTGAGAAAATTATTAAAACCCCAGGTCTTCTTTGCAGTCAAAAGGCTACCATCTTTTTTATTATTTCTTTATTGTCAACTTTTATTTTTATTTCTCAGAATTAAATTGAAACCTGAGATGTGATTTTACACTAGTTAAAGATTTTCATCTAATAATTAGCACGTTGGAGACAGCAAATAGTTTATTCAAGAAATGGTTTAGGACCTGGAACTAGTTATGAAGTGTGATGTAATGAAAATTCTACTTGTGCAACAGCATATATCTTCCATCTTTTAATGTACCTGCCATATCAAAAGTGGGGCCCCAATCCTGTTAAGATTTACACACATGCTTAGTTATATACATTGTGAATGCTCCCTGAAACCAATGTGACTTCTCCCATTGGTTTTTTTCCAAGTTTAATGCTCACTGGAGCCTAATCAACCAACATTTAGTTGAACAAATGTGAGTAGTCCTGTTGCAGACCCAGGTTCTTGAACTTCAATCCTCATGTTCTACTATTTATTTGACATACAGGCAGAGAGCATTCTCAAATATTGGTAAAGGAGAATTTGATTCTGATGCCGTCTTTTATCCTGACATTATCATTTTTATCCTAAACTGCCAATGCTTTCCTTATGAAAAGAGGCAGTAGGTTTTTTGTTTATTCCTTTGTTTTTACTTATTAGATCTTTCCTTTGACTGATGGCCTTTCATGCTCTTGGAGTCCAAACGAAGTTAGTCTCACATTGTGCATTCAGAAATTATGAATTTCTTTTTGGTGAAACATCTGCTGCCATGTTAGCAAAAAAGTTTATTAGATTTCTGTCTTTCTGAAGCATTAAAAAGTCCAGTATCTCTGCCAGAGAAGATTCCAACCACTAGACGTGACCAGGTTTTTACAGTACCTTTATTTTTCCTTAGTTCAATACTGCTTTAGCTTTTTCACGTAGAAAACTAATGTCCATAAATTATATATTACAAATTTACGTTTGATTCTTCTACTAGTTCAGTAGCTTTAATTCTTAAGAATATAGGTATCTTCCATCTTTTTAACTGACAGTAATATACTCATTTGTGGTACCGTCTCAATGGATTTACTATTGCCTTAGAGTTTGTGGTCTCTCTAAGTGCCTACAGTATCAGGATTTCAAAATACACAGATGAGCCTACATAGCTCAATACAAGAAAGAAGTACAACAAGAGGTTTCTAGTGAACAGGTATCACAAAATCATTTCTCATAATAAAGCATCTTGAGTGCTTCTATGGTTTCTAATTATTTTATCATCAAACTTTCAAAGTATTAAAGGGAATCATGAAAGAACCTTCCCAAGGTTCTCCGCTTTCACTTTGTTGTTGAATTCAAATGGAAGTAGTTGGGCAGGCAATCATTATGTTTTTTACTTTGGAAGTCTGAAACATTTTATACTTATTTATTTTCACAGAATCATAGAATATTAGGGTTGGAAGAGATCTCAGAAGGTCATCTAGTCCAACCTCCTGCATGAAGCAGAACCAATCCCAACTAAATCATCCTAGTCAGGATTTTGTCAAATCGGGCCTCCCTACGCAACCCATTCCTGTGCTTCACCGCCCTCCTAGCGAAATAGTTTTTTTTCTAAAATCCACCTCCCTCACTGCAACTTGATACCATTGCTGTTTGTTCTGTCATCTGCCACCAATGAGAACAGCCTAGCTCCATCCTCTTTGGAACCCCACTTAAGATAGTTGAAAGATGCTATCAAATCCCCCCTCCCCCTGACTCTTCTCATCTGCAGAAAATTTCAAAACAACAAAAACTCTCTAGATATCTTCACTGATAGAGGAAATGCTTTGTTTTACTGTGAATTCATTATCCTGGTAACTTCTTTGTGCTGGATCGTATTAGCAGTTCACATTCACAAGTTTGAGAACACTTTGGCATAAGTCTTGTCTACAGGCAATATTTTATGAAGGAAGACCTTTCTTAATGTCTTAGATCTTGTATTTTTTCTATTAATCTATAATTTAGCCTTAATTATAGATTTGTCTGATTTTTTTTTCCAATCTGTAAACTTGGACAAATTATATAGACAGGCCTTTCAAATCTAGTAATTCATCATTTGGGTTTTGTCTCAGGTGCATCTTTTCTTCTTGTAAACTAATCCCACAGTCCTGGAATCACCAAAGAGAATGTTATTTCAGCAAGAAGTCTACACTAGTAGAATTTAGGTTTACTGTATGATGAATAGCCTCTTTTAAAGATTCAAATGGCTGTCAATTTTTTTTGTTTGT
This sequence comes from Pelochelys cantorii, assembly GCA_032595735.1. Classification (NCBI taxonomy): domain Eukaryota; kingdom Metazoa; phylum Chordata; order Testudines; family Trionychidae; genus Pelochelys; species Pelochelys cantorii. The sequence continues at coordinate 75,278,256 of CM064329.1, forward strand.
TTAGTGAATATACATTGTCTTTTATATTTGCTGAAGAATTTTAATTCTTCATAATTATCTGTAGTGGTCTTAATTTTACAAATGTAAATAAAAGTGCATACTAGATTCAATATTTAACTGGGGGTTGAATGTGTATATTTGAAGGCAGAATTTGGCTCAAATATCTGTGTATTTGTGTGTTTATGTATGTGTATAGTAATATATTTGGTGTGGAGAGAGGGAAATTATCCAGAGATATAGTAATAGGCTACAATTTTGATTGTGCTTTTCTTCACTTATCATTTTTTCCTAAATATATAAGCGCAAAGCAACTTCTTCTCTTTGTTGTTGGGATACAAATATACTTTCCCCCTTCTTTATTCACACATAATCATTTAACCTACTTCCTTAGAGTATTTCCATTTAAGGTTCAGCAGCTCTTAAAGGATTGAAAAGTTGTTTGGTGTATAATTTATAATCTAGGAGCAAACCCAGCACAACTTCTTTAGGTGAGACTCCCTTTTTGGTCACTTTGGTTGAGTTGGCTTTGATCAGAAGAGCACTGGTTGAGTCTCAGCTGTGATAATGTGCGGGACAGGCACACATGCACAGTCCAATGGGAACACCCATTAATTGATTATTTCTGTTCTACTGTCTGGCAGCCGCTTGCCAGACACAAAACAATTCATTTGCTCATCAGATTGTTTAGGAAGGATATGTTTCTCATGGATGAAAATTTTGTTGGGTGGGAGGAACAAACAAGACTCCAACTGCATGACATTTTATTCGACATTTCTTCAATCTTCTTCTATAGCCTACATTTGTAGGAGGAGGAGATCTTAGCTACACTAATAGCTCTTTTCCATCTTAAATAGCTGTGATCCCGTGACCTTACTCTACACAAACTTTGATTCTTTGCTGTCTCTTTAAAAGAATAAACCTTCTCAACCAATTGTTGACAGGCCCTGCCTTCTGATACTTCTCTTTAGTCTTTTTTTTGGTATAGCTTAAAAAGTTATGTACTAGCTTTTCAACATTCATTCATCTATCAAAATGTTAATGTGTCATTAACAATTGTTAAAATATTATTTTAAATAAATAATTTACATTTTGAATTCTCGAATATGTATCAGAAAGAACATTGGAATGTTTCAGTTGCTAATCTGCAGTGTAAATGGAAAGGAATGGTCTCTCTTATATTCAGTATACATTGCATTCAACTTCCATTTTCTTGTTTCTTTTATTTGGCTTCACACTTTTATAAGCCTTTCATTTCTACTTTCTCTTTTGCCATTTTCTTTTGCCTTTCAGAAGGCTTTCCTAGAAGCAACTCTCCTTTGATTGAACTCTATCTTTTTTTTTTTTGCTTAGTTCATATCAACAAAAACATATAAACTGTTCTTCTGTTCTCTACACTACTTCTTTTGCAGCTGCTTCCTTTCTGGGCCCTTTCGGTTAGTTGCATTAGGTATCCATGAGGTCTGTAGGTTAGGTATCCATGAGGTTTGTAGGTTGCAGATTTGGGGCAGAGGCATAGACTTGGTTGGGACTGATTTACATAAAAAAAAAATTGGACTTAGTTAAGTTTAGGGCTTGGACAAAGATTTCAGTCAGTTCTTTGTGTGAATCAGTCAGCTCAGCCCATCCCTATTAAAAGAAATAGTGGAGACCCAGAAAACATGTTAATATTTTGTAGTGTCCAGGGGAATCCACTGAAACTTGGCCTTCATTTAGGATTCCCTCCTCAGGAGCAAATTCCCATGGCCAGTTTTGAAGCTTTAAAAGCTTTGGTTTTGTTTTAAAAGGCCTCTGAGCATAGGGAATGTTTTCATAGGCATTTAAAAACAAAAAACTGGAGCTTTTAAACCTTCAAATGTTGCTGTAGGGATTAGCTTCACTGCTTAACAGACTAGGGCTAAGATAACACCTACAAGAAGTGTGTACGTATTTGGATTTTGTGAAAATTGTGATGCAAATCGCAAATGACCCACAAGTGTGCTACACTGGTAAAGTGACAACTCCGTGAGTGTATGTGTTTACATTTCTCTTATTGTTGTACCTTGTTTGTTTCATTGTAAAGCATCTTTTTTTTTTAACTTTCTTTGGAAGGACTGGGAGACCAGCCCATATGATTTTTGAATGTCCCTATGAGTGTAAAACCTGGAAAATGGTCTTCAATAGAACAGACATAGTAAAAGTCATCCATTATGTTTCATTATCTAAAGATCATTTTGCTTCAGCATTACTATTACCTTCTACAGTTAGCATTACTTTCACAATAAAAAGCTTTTTAGCGACCCTTCATATGACTGAATGATTCATACTTACTGCAGCTAAAGCCAGACCTAAGGCTCTTGAATTAGAAAACAGGGATGGAGATACAACTATACAAGTTGCTGACAAGGTCATAAACAGGAATGTCTATGCACCATTTCCAGCAGCAGTACTCTTAAATTTATATAATTTAGGTGCAAGCTTCTTACATTTTTTCAGATTTTTCTATTTGAGGATTATTTATTATTATTATTATTATTATTATTATCATTCAGCAGCACTTTGTTTTGAAATCCTTCTGCCTCCCCACAAAGCTAAGAAGGCATGTAAACATATGTTCCAGGATTACAGATACTAAATTGGCAATCTTGGCACCAAATAACCTGCTGGAACTAAAATGTCAATTCAGAACATGTGCTTAATTTAACAGTCCATAACCCTGTTTTTAGAACATTGAAATATCTACCCTGAGGAAAGCTCATAAAATGTAGGTCTTTAAAGTTCATAGATTAGACCAATGAAACTGCAACCATTTTAAGAATGTGTATCTTCATTGGCTCCTATTAATCCAAGATGGCTAAGTGTATGAAATATAAGACATGAAAGCATTGACGAAGATTTCAGTAAAAGTGTACTTTTGGTAGGTACAGTGATTAAAAGAATGAAAAGAAAAAGAAGAGCCCTAAGAAAGAAAAATATTTTGCATTTGGAAGGATTGGGTATTGCAGATCAGAAAGAATCTCAGCTTGGTTTGTGAGGGTATTTAATTGAGCTTTTTATGGCATATAATGCTTAATTCTTCTACATATTCCCAGTGTCTTTAAGGATCTTTGGTTAGGATTAGGTTGAGTAATTTGGAATATCTCTTATCATGTTTCACCTTGTGTAACATTCCAGCTATGTCTGTCTTACTTTACTTAAATATATAATTTATAAATAGATAACAATACTGATACTTATGTTTGAATCCCTTCTAAAAAGAAATGACTTGTATTGCATGTGATAGCTTCAAGCTGCTTTAAAGTAACTGTCTTCAACAACGAAGAAATCTGTGTTATATTATTCATCTAGAGGCAGGAGAAAATTAAAAAGCTGAGCTGCTGCAGTAACTAGAACCTATTGTTATAAGTACTATTGGAAAATAAACTTTATACTCAAGACCAACCTGAATTTGTGGTAAGCAAATGGAACATGCATAATTCTGCTTTTTTGCACCTCATCACACAATGCGCATAATATTTGTCAACTTTTAATGTGAAGGAACTGTAATTGGATATATTCAAAAATGCCCATGTAATTTTTATACTTTTTTTCTGGGTGTTGTAATTTTTCTGACAAACTGCTTGCAATTTTACATTTTCATCAGTTGTGTGCCTTTGTCTACAAACTAGATGTTACATACTTTGGAACATGGTGCATTTTATTTCCTTTTATACAAAATAAAAAGCAGCATCACCAAGTCCTGAATAAAATGACTCCCCACCCCAAAAAGAAGAAGAAAACATAATCTTTAAATGGTTAATTTAGGGAATATTTTCAGAT